>BQNB010019741.1:22500-66420 GCA_026074375.1 Tanacetum coccineum | reverse complement strand
CCACCATGGCTTTGGAAGAAGTTTCTTCCACATTTACAGTCCTTCTAGAGCTGTCTTGATTCCTGTTTTTGTTATCTTGGTTCCTAGGTCCTCTGCATTCCCTTGCAAAGTGTCCCATCTTGTAACAGTTGAAACACTCCACCTTAGACTTGTCATATCCAACTATGTCACTCCCATTGATAGTGATCTTTCTACTAGTTTTCTGAAAAAACCTTCTTGTCCTCATGCTTAACAATGCTAACTGCCACTTCAAATCTATCTCTTCTATGTCATGTTCATGGATTTGTTCAAGGTCCTTATATACAAGTTGAGACCCATTTGGTTGACTGGCGAAAAATGCATAAACAGTGTCATCACTTAAGTTAGCGGTACTAACTTGAGTACTAGCAGTGCTAACTTGAGTGCTAGCAGGGCTGACTTGAGTGTTAGCAGTACTAACTCCATAAGTAGTATTAACTTCATTAGTACTGCTAGGGGATGACACAAAATCCATATTCTGAGAACTTGGCTTGAGCTTGGGCTTGCAGTTCCTTTAACCTCTTGTTTAACAATCTTAAAATTGTTGTAGATATCATTAAAGCTTATTATGTTAAGATCAGGTTTATTCCTCAAGACCACAACATCAGTATTCCACTCAGAAGGCAGACTTCTCAAAAATTTCAAATTAAGATCTTCTTGTGAAATATTTTCACCTAGGATAGCCAGCTGACTTACAATCTTCTGAAGCCTGTTAAAAATAGAGTCAAGAGACTCTGTGCTTGAAGCACTAAATTTCTCATACATTTTCTTCAGAAGAGTCTTCTGAGTCTTCTTTGTGGCTTCATTACCACCAAATCTTGTTTGTATAGCAGCAAACAAAATCTTAGCCTCCTTGTACTGATTAAATTTCATTAGATGTTCATTAGGAAGTGCCATTAGTAACATACTTCTTGCCTTCACATCATTCTTCTTTTGAGCCTTTTCTTCAGTAGTTACAGGACCTGGTATTAGTGAAGTTGAGGTACCATCAGCATTTGTTGTTGTTTGGGCTACTGGTTTGAATAAGTTTCCATTCTCTAGGACATCCCATAGAGCATAGTCTTGTACTTGAAAGTATTGCTCAATCCTTAGCCTCCACATATCATATTCGCCCTATTTGAGAATGGGCAACTTTGTAGTAGTAGTGGTTTGTGCAGTTTCTAGATCCATCTCTTCCTTGTATAAAGAGTTCTCGTTGTTAGATTCTTCTAGATCAAAGTTCAGAACACAAGCTCTGAACCACTTGTGATCCCAACTTGAAATCGAGTTCCTTAGCGTAAAGGTTAAGTTACTTTGGATAAATCCAAAACAACTATGGTAGAAACTTTGTGAATACTAAAGAGTATGCGAAATCTACTCTTTAATACTTAGAAGAATATTAATGAAACAGTAAACTGTATGAACAATGATATTACTGAAAAGCTCTAATATTATTATTATCAATAATACGAGTACTCTGTGTAGTACTAGGGTTTACAACCTTGAAGCTATATATAAAAAACATATGAATGTGTATAAATAACCATAACTTAGGATCTCCTTTTATACCACCAAGAGTCCTTTACAGATAACTTACAAATCTTCTATAATTTAATAGATTAACTTGCAAATCTTCTAACTTAATAAGATATACATATCTTTTACAAAAATATCTCATACTTATCCCGTAAGTAATCTTGATAAACAATCTTCATCTTAATCCTTTCTCTTGTCTTTATCCTTCTGACAATAGAAACTCTTCTAACAGTTGTAATCTTTCAGCAGTTGTAAGCAGCAACATTAACTTTTATACCAGCAGCACTAACTGTGTACAAGCAGTAGTAACTACTTAGAATATTTTCTTCATTCTTCATCAGCAGTACTAAGTTACACTAGCAGTACTAACTTTATGCTAACAGTTGTAACTTTACTCAAGCAGTACTAACATATACTAGCAGTACTAAGTTACACTAACAGTAGTAACTTGTATACTAGCAGTATTAACTACTTAGTAGTATTTCTTCCAAGTCTCTGAGCAGTCTTAACTTCCATTAGCAGTAGTAATATATACTAGCAGTAGTAACTGGCAGTACTAACTACTTAGCATATTTTTCACTAATTATCAAACAGCATTAATGATGTATGCTTACACAGTAACTCTAACTGTTAGCAAGTATTAACTCCAAGATTCATCATTAAGCTTTTAGACTTTCGACACTTTTTCTAACAAAAAACCAAAATTCTCATCTTTAACAATTTACTAAAATATTTTCCAAAATACGTTCAAATATCACATCGTAAATACATTTACACATTCAAAAGTCCCTTCAAAACTCTTAAAACGACCAAATACGCTAATTTGGTCTTTAAGGCCCGATAAGGTCCATTAAAGGTATTTATATCGTCCAAAATACGATCCCAAAGGCCCAAAACCAAGCCCAGATAATGTACATACGCTCATACTAATAACTAGAAAATAACCCTGACCGCAATAAGCCAACAAATAATCCACGACTTATTTGTGCTTAATGGGCTGCGAGCCCAAAAGCTCCAAAAACTAGTCCATAAGCTTTAAAATAAGCTTAATAAGCTACGATACATATTCGGTTAACACCGTAAGCCACAAAAATAATCCGCGAATATACGCATCATGAAGCAAATAACCAAAAACACATCCCATGTGTTTCCTAAATAAGCCGCGACCATATAAGCTCAAAATAAGCCACGAAAAGCTCACAAAATAAGCTATACAAGCTACTATACAAAATAAGCTATCTAGCAATATATGTTTTTCAACCATCACGACCACAACATCAAAACTACAAAACCCTCTTTGTTTCTTTTTATGTTCGACGCAACCAAACACCCCTTTTTTATTTGTTTTGTTTTCAAAACTCACTTTTTACGACGATCAACTTGTACAACTAACATCTATGCATCAATATAAACCCAAAAGGACAAACAAAATTTAAATTTAGAACTTACAAGAAAATCTTCAAAAATATCAATTTCGACGCGAACTGGACAACCCAAACGTTGTTTAAATGAATGCCCAAGCACTAGAATCAACCCAATATATCACCAATATCCATGTTTTTTTATCAAAATTTCATGCTTAGATCGGACGCAAGAGAGCAAGAGAGAAAGATGAGTTTTTGATTTTTAAAAGAATGAACTATGTGTGTTTTGGTATCAAACAAAGCGGATTTGTACTAAGGGTGGACACAAGAGCTAAAAACTAGCCTTCTTGTTACTTTTATGGGGTTCGAACCTGATAGGCATCCAAGAGGGGGTTCGAAGACTTCTTTTCGTGTCTGGATCACTTAAAAACTCAATAACTCAATCGTAAAATATTTTCCAAAGTTAATTAGTATTTTTATTCACTTTAAAAATACTTTTCCAATAACCTAGAGTATTTACACGATATATTTACAGTACATACCTCCCAAAATCTCTTCTGGACATTAACGAACGTGTCGGGACTCGTTTTTTGGCATTTCTCAAATCTCACTGGTCAACCACCCGAAACTTAACCAACATAATCATAACCTCTAAAAAGGACTATTATTCACAATAAACCATAAATTACCACAATTCTCATAAAATCACCACCGTCAACACGGTACAATATCTGAATGAACTAACAAACGTCAAATAGTCAAAGGACTAAAATGAAATATTCAGAACACAAAAAAGGAAAAGGTTACACCGGCCCCCTTATCACTAAGGGGGCCGCCCAGGCCTGGACGCTCTCTTTTTTGTCTTTTCCAGGGGAGGTGTTTTCTAGAACATTTCTAGCCGTTTTTAGGTAGAAAATTTGAATTCAAAATATTTATTTTGATTAAAACATTTCTTTTAAATACAAAAATGTTTTGTATAAGTTTTAAAAAAAATGTTTGTTACATTTTATAAAAATATAAGATGAGGTTAAATAAAAATTCCTTTGATCAATAAATAAATTAAGCATTTATTTATTCATACCTTAAGTGATTTACGTCGGGTGCAAACTTCGTAGAAGCAGACTTGAGACGTCGAGAGATGTTGTCATATGAATGCATTGATGATTTGTGATCACGAGTAACTTAAGCACTTTACGTTATGTGTTATAAGTTACATGTTTGTCATCACCAAAATATGAAGAGAATGTATAGATTAAATATCATAATATTTCTACTAACAATCTCCCCATCAAATTTGTTGCAAACTCTTAACCTACATCAAGGGTTAGTTTCGTGCAACATAATATATATAGGAGCGATATTAAAGGGTTGGATACACATATCAAGAAATGTGTAGATGTCATAACGGTTGCAACTCCCCCTCGGTGTATGCTCCCCCTTGTTTGGGGCACCAAGGAATCAAGCTACGGAAGTGTGCTACAAAAGAAAAAATTAGTAGAAAAGTGCACATATATATAATAACGATGATAGCTATATATATCAATGCACTAACGGGGAACAAGACATGCATGTCTTAGATATATGCACTCTAAACTATGACATTTTAAAAGAAAATTTAAAACCTAGACACATGCACTCGTTGTTTTAATAACAACAACCTAAATCCATGATAAAAGGAATCATGACGTATACTTAAGACGCGATAATGTTTAGGAACCAATAATAAAAGGAATCATGACGTATAATTAAGCATTTATTTATTCATACCTTAAGTGATTTACGTCGGGTGCAAACTTCGTAGAAGCAGACTTGAGACGTCGAGAGATGTTGTCATATGAATGTATTGATGATTTGTGATCAAGAGTAACTTAAGCACTTTACGTTATGTGTTATAAGTTACATGTTTGTCATCACCAAAACATGAAGAGAATGTATAGATTAAATATCGTAATATTTCTACCAACATGATGATTTAAATAACACTAAAATAATTAATGTGTCTAAAAAAATTGAATAGTTAAACCAAAAATATCAAGCAATGTATCAGATTCATGGCATGACGAGATTACGTTATCTCATGTGTAAAATAGAGAGAGGAGTCTGTATGTGCACACACTTGAATTGAACAACCAAACACTCAAATTGATTGATTTATTTAGTTTCTAAGTAGTTTCTAGGTAATCTATTATTAACATATGAGGGCGATGAACGTTAAATTCGAAAAGAAAGTTTCATAATCCGTCACCTTTCCTAGGCGCGCCTAGGCTCAAGGCTCTAAATCACAAGGCTCTGCGCTTTTTGTGAGCCTTGTGCATGTGCGAAGCCTCGATCTGACAAAATCCCTAGAGCTTGAGCCTTAGAGCCTAAGCGCGCTTTTTAAAACTATGCTTGTAAGTATGATCCGATCAAAAAATATGTAACAAGTCATTTTGTTTGTTTATTTGCACATCCTTTTTCTTTCATTTTCAGAGTCCAACCGGTGTCAACTTCATCTGGTGGTTTGATCCACCAATGTGTCAAAGGTCTGTTCAGATTATCCCAGGATTGTTGAGGTTACGTAATAAGCTTGAAGAAATCCTTGCAATAGTTAAAGAAAAGCGACCGAGGTTGATAAAATTTCTCATCATCAGCTGGGTTGTGTTTGAGTTTTATGTTTACTGTACACTGTGAAGGTTTAGGGTAGTTGCTTTTTTGGTAGATGTTCTGGGTAGGTAATGGGTTATGGTGTTGTGGATGAATGTGGTTTTGAGTTGATTGATGGAATGAATAGTTTCGGTTGTTGGTCATATTGTTTTGGATGTATGTGTTAATTTGTTTGACTAATAAAGTCAACAAAAGTCAATTGGGTTCACGGTTATGAATCGTGATTTAGCAAAAGTCAAATAATATGTATAACCATTTGACACCAAGAACAACAACTGATCATGGATAATTCATACAATTGATTAGACAAAATAAACCCCAACTAATTAAGTCATAACAAACATAAACGAAGCCACAACCCCAAACACTATCGTAGTTGACTTTCAAAAGAAAGCATTCTTTTGACTTTTCTTCAATTCTTCCATGACTTGTTGCATTTGACCTTTCATGTCAGCAAACTCAACTTGAAGACTGCAAGTTCTTATGGGCTTGTTAATTCATTTTCTAGTTCTTCTCTTTGCGAGGGATTAAGAAGCAGATGCATCTCATATAAATGATCTCTGTACCATTTAATCTCTAACTCCAGATCACACCAATTTTATCTTTTACATTGCTTGATTCCTTTTCTCAGAAAATAAAAGAATTTATAATTAACTAATAAAATAAGATCTAGAAAAATGCAACGGCTTACATATTTATTAGTGCAAACACCAAATCGTCTAGCAGGGTTTTCACTTCTCCAAGAGGTGAGCATCATCAATGGAAGCCCACATTTACACTTTGTAGGAGCGATGGAAGAAGTTGAAGACATTCTTGAAACGGTTTTCTAATTTTGCCTTTGTTTGTGTTTTTGTCTAGTAAAAAGGCGGAGACTTTATGACCGTTGCCCGTTGGGTTACCCAATCATTTTGGTATTGTTTTTGTAACTTGCACCATTTGTCCCTCAATGCTCTATTGGTTTCCCATTTCCCGCAAAATGCCCAATGAATATTCTACACGTTACTTTCACGCTTGGTCCTTAAAAAATTTTAGCCGCCTTTTACATAAACCTTCCCAATGTAATAATAGCATTTTCGACTCTTCGTTTGTGTAGTCGATTAATCTCCATGTATTCACTTGTATTTAAATACACTTCACATTTGATCCTTCATATCCAAAACACACACATACACTCCTTAACTTACTAAACCCTTTTACTATCTTAAAACCAAACTTTTCTATGGCTACTGACCGTGGGTTTGTTCATTTGGAGGAACTCAAGCTCTTAGCAAATTCAACCAAGCTACGAGATCAATCGCTCGTCTATTTTGACATGAAGACGCAAAGGGAAACTCAGCTAGCAACTGAACTTAACAATTTAACGAGGCAGTTGGTTGAAAGTATATATGAAAGGCGTTCGTTTATACAAGAACTTGAACGATTGCCAGGAAATTTGATGGCCTATAAGACGAGGAAGGAACTCAAGGGTCTGAAGAAGGATGATCTGATCAAGGCGACGGAGATGAGGAAGGTAGCTTTACAGTTGGGCTTTCAAGTCCTCAAGGAGCTTGACTTTTATAAATCTCTGTAAGCAGGAGATGGTCGGCTTAAGGGGTTGTCTTTTTTTCTTTTGGGTTATTTTTTGTTAACATTTATTTCTTTATGTTTTTTATGAATGTATGATTTACCCTTTTGGTTGTTAATGAATAAATCGCTTTACTATAATGTCTTGTTGGTATTGTAGTTGTTTTGTGGATAAATTAAAGTGTTCATCCCTGAACTGAAACCCGCTCACCCGTTTTGTATAAACCAAAGACCTTGTAATTTTTTCAACGGTGTTTGACCATTACTTTGTTTGACCTACGTTGTTACCTTGGAGACAAAATAATAGAAACAAGTTGAACTAGTAAGCTTTCATAACTTGATTCTCTTAAACATACCACATATACATACAACAAAAACTTGCAAGAAATACATACAAGGGTAATTTAAGATCCAAAACATTAGTAATAGAAGATAGCACAAAAACGACCCATTCTTTGCATTCTCAGCATTGACATTCGTATTCAGTAAATGCATCATCCATCTATTGGGTTTTTAGATAGACAGGTTACTAAACTATCAACTTTTATTCGCCTAAGTTACTAAACATTTTTTTTGTTCATTTGGGTTACTGGACTAGCGAAGTTTGACTTTAAGGTTACCGAACAACAAAAGTATGTTCATTCAGGTTACCTCGTATACTGGCAACCGGGATATTATGTTTTGACCTTCTCCACGTCAACTTTTTGTGGGCCTAATTATCCAACTCAGAAACTTATCAGGTTATTTGACATGTATGTTACTCAACTTTGCGAATTTGTTCGCTTAAGTTACTAAACTTTGTTGTTTTGTTCATCTAAAAATACCTCTAGAAAATACATGTTTTTATACACGTTTTTATCCATGTTTTTATATGCATTTTTATACGCACTTTTTTATACACGCTTT
The DNA here is from genome assembly GCA_026074375.1 of Tanacetum coccineum. Lineage (NCBI taxonomy): Eukaryota > Viridiplantae > Streptophyta > Magnoliopsida > Asterales > Asteraceae > Tanacetum > Tanacetum coccineum. The sequence continues at coordinate 58,411 of BQNB010019741.1, read as the reverse complement.
TATACACACATTGTATACACGTTTTTGTACACATATTTTTTACACGTTTTTATACACATAATTATATATATATATTTTTATACATTTTTATATTTTTATGCACACAATTTTATATATTTTTATACACACAATTTTATATATTTTTATACACACAATTATATATATATATTTTATGCACACGTTTTTATGCACGCGTTTTTATACACACATTTTTTACACGTTTTTATGCACACGTTTTTATACAGCTTTTTGTGTGTATAAAACCGTGTATAAAAATTTGTGTATAAAACCGTGTATAAAAATGTGTGTATAAAAACGTGTATAAAATCGTGTATAAAAATGTGTGTATAAAACCTTGTATGTGTGTATAAAACTGTGTATAAAAATATGTGTAAAAACGTGTGTATAAAACCGTGTATAAAAATGTGTGTATAAAAACGTGTTTATAAAACCGTGTATAAAAATGTGTGTACAAAAATGTGTGTATAAAACTGTTGACAATGATGAATTGAGAGAAAAACACACAGTGAAAGTGATTTCATTGAACTGAAAATGAAAAATAGTACAGGGTATTTTAATAAGGAAATGAGTGGAAATAGATAAATAACTGATCTAAGCTAACTATCTTCTAAAGTTAACACTTAACCCTTAAACTTGCTATAAGTTACATTTGGTCCTTTTAGTTTGGCAATGATTCTCTAATAAAAACCGTTGATAAAAACGGTGTATAAAAATGTTGCACTGAGAATGTGTGTATAAAAATGGTGTGTATAAATCTGTGTATATAAAACGATGGTAATTAAAACCGTGTCTTAATTGTGTATATAAAAAATGTGTGTATGAAAACGTGTTTATAAAAATGTGTGTATAAAAATGTGTAGATAAAAATGTGTATAAAAATGTGTGTAAAAATTGGCAAAGTTTAGTAACTTAGGTGAACAAATTCGCAAAGTTTAGTAACTTATTTGTATGAAAATTCAAATGCCACGCTGACAATGTAACCGGGAATTAACACTAGCAACCGGTCACCGATAGTTCGATACCAAATTTAACTGGTTTTGATAGTCTAGTAACCCAAATGAACAAAAAAAAAAGTTTAGTAGCTTAGGCTAACAAAAGTTGATAGTTTGGTAACCTATCTATCTAAAAAACCTCCATCTATTCAACATACACCATTTTCCTCTTTTTGCTCGATTTGGAACACCTAGAGCTATAATAAGCGATCGTGGGACCCATTTTTGTAATGACCAGTTTGCTAAAGTAATGTCTAAGTATGGGGTCACGCATTGTCTAGCTACCGCTTATCACCCTCAAACGAGCGGTCAAGTAGAGGTGTCCAATCGAGGTTTAAAACGTATTCTAGAAAGGACTGTTGGAGAAAATCGTGCCTCATGGTCTGACAAATTAGATGAAGCTTTATGGGCATTTCGTACTGCTTTTAAGACACCGATTGGTTGTACGCCTTACAAGCTTGTTTATGGGAAATCTCGCCATTTACCGATTGAGTTAGAGCATAAAGCTACGGGCTGGGAACATGCTAACTTCGATCTTAAAACCGCGGGTGATCATCGTAAAATTCAACTTAATGAACTTAATGAGCTTCGTGATCAAGCTTACGAGAATTCTTTGATTTATAAAGAGAGGACGAAGAAACTTCGCGACTCAAAGATCAGAAACCGCATTTTCAATGTTGGTGATAGAGTTTTACTCTTCAACTCTCGTCTAAATATATTCTCAAGAAAGCTTAAACTCGTTGGTCAGGACCTTTCACCATCACCAAGGTTTTTCCATACGGAACCATTGAGTTATCTCAACCCGATGGTCCAAACTTTAAGGTGAATTGTCATCGTGTGAAGCATTACTTCGGAGGGGACTTACCACCCAAGGTAGTCCAGATCTCCACACTCTCCTCCAAGGACGAATGATTCGGGGATGGTCAAGCTATGTGACTCGGTTACCAAACAAAGCGCTTCGTGGGAGGCACCCCATGCTTATCCATTTTCTATCTTATTTCTTAATGTGTTGTGAGGAGGCTTGTACTCTTCCGATTCTTGTTGTGTTTGTACTTGTGATTATTTGCAGGTTTCACCCCAAAATTTTTTGAAGATTCTCGTGTTCGGTGTTTTGTCCCGGTCCAACTTTTTCTTTCGTTTTTGTGCTTGCTTAGCTTTTGCTTTGCCATTAGTTTGGGGAATCGATATCCTAAAGATTATTATCGTCTAACATTTATCTTTTAAACCACTTAATAAACGCTATTAGATTTCTTGTTTTAGGTTTATGCATTCGACTTTTTAGAGTTTAGGTATGGAGGTTTAAACCTTAGATAGGAAACATTAAGGACAAAGTTTGATTTTAAGTATGGGGTTGTATTTCTTCGATATGATAGCCTACTTTTGCCCATTGTTCTCACGTACCCCGTTTTCCCACCAAAATTGTCAATTTTTAAAGTCTTAATATCTAGTTTAGTTTCATTTAAAAAAAAAATAGTTGACTCGAATGTAGGTTTTCTGTTGGTGAGAATGAAAAGTAAATTTTGACCCGACCGGCTTTATATCTCAGCTTTCTCCTTAACTGAAAATAGATTATCTTTTCTAATCTTTTACAACAAGGAGCTATAAAAAACGGCTAGTCTAGTTATAAAAGTCAAGACTTTGCAAGTTCCAATAATAAGATCTTTTAAATAGGTGAGATCATTTATCTAGAGTGAGATAGTTAGCAGTCAATGTGACTTGTTAAAATGCGATTCTTTATTTCGTTAGGCTAATATTACGGTTTCTTTCTTAGAAAATTTACATTGTGAAGAACAAGAGATGATAGAGTCGGTATAAGTTTTGAGGCATAAACATAGAATAGTTGGATTTCCTTAAGGGCTCATGAGTGTTATTTGTGGCTTTTTCTCCGTTAGATTGTTATACCGTTATATTAATTGTTTAAGAATAAAGTTGTGCGGTTTTTTTTGGGTTTAATAATTGTTTATAGAAGTTTTCTTTAGTTCCTTTGTGATTAAGATGAGTTACTATCTGGGATTAACTTATTTTGGCTTTACTATATGTATCACAATTAATAAATTTTTTGCTTATCCCTTAAAGAGCTAGGGTATATGGGGTAAGTAGAATCTATAGTGATTTTTATAGCCTTATTCATTCCTTAAAGAGCCTTAGGGTATATGGATTGGATATTGTTGTTATTTTTGTCTTGTTTTGTACCTTAAAGAGGCCTTAATGTATATAGTGCAAATAGGATTGGTCTTGTATTTATGTCTTAAGAGCCTTACGGACTCTTGAACATGAATGGTACCTTGCTTAAGTAGCCTAATAAAAGCCAAAATTTGGTCGCCTCGATGTGGACTTTAATCTTGATGATATTGATATCTTTTGAAAAGGGCTAGGAGCTATTTATTGCGTCTTCTTAAAACGTTACGCTTTATTTTAGATTTAATAGTATCAAAATTATAGTCCTTAAGAGCCTTCGGGTATATGACTTAATAAATCTTGAGATACAAATTAGGGAATAAGGGATGGAAAAGTAAGTACACATTAGCTTTTATGAGTAGTGTTAGCATCATAACTTGTAATTTACAATGATCTTGTTTTTGAGCTTGGCTTGGAGAGGTGAAAGTCGGGGACGATGAATTTATCATTTTAGACACTTTAAGTGCTTTTTGTTCTGTGATCCTAAAAGTTATCAATGAATAATGAAAGTATTACATTATGTCACACAAGAATAAGTTGTTAGTTGTGACTTCTTAACTTTCCCACGAAAGACTTTACTACTTCTTAAAGGATTAGTTTGGGGAAGTTTTGAGGTATTTGGTTTTAAAGTATATAATATTGCGTGAGGACACGCAATCGCTTATTTTGGGGAATTTTGATATGGGTAAAAACACATATCCGTTTTATATCAAAAATGACTCTAAAAAGACAAAATTGTGCTTTAAATGCTTGAATACTGCTTGTTTTGTCTTTGTGATTGTGTAGGTGTGGATATTGCAAAAATCTCAAGAAAATGGTTAAAACCGGGCAAAACACGAACACGGGAACGGAAGAGCACACAAAGAGCCAGGAGAATGCTATCTCAAGTCAACCTTCAGTCAAACATGGTCAACACAAAAAGACAAAATCTAAAAAAATTACCAAACCATTCCCTCATAATTAACCAAATTACAAAAATGGTCCTTTAAAGCCCTAACGGTGTTAACTTTCTATTAATAAAAGTTAACACTCGTTAACACAAATCAAGCCCGAGCCTAAATCAAGCCCAGGCCCAAAACCTTTATAACCCCGAAGTTATAAACCCGGGTAAAAATCAAACACCCCTTTATAAAAGAAAAGGAGCGGGAAAAGTGGTTTAAACTATTCACCGTCTCTTTCATTTTACCTCAAGCTCAAATCAAGGGGCAAAGTTAAATTGACTGTGTGGATGGGTAATTTGAGTGCTAAGTTTTGACGTGGCAAAGTAATACATCACCAAGCCCTCTCATTGGTGGAAACCTATAAGGGAATCACACATGGTCTGACAAGTAGCACATCATGGACAGAAAATACTATTTGTACTCACAAAAGAAGCACAAGGTGTCACAATCACGGATTGCCACGCTGGCAATCCGTGTGTCCTAAAATCTAATCCAACGGCTAAGAAGACTCCTCCAATGATTAAAAGATTGAAGGGCTAAGATGTATTCAAAAGGAGCGGGCTATGAGGACCTAGAAGCTTCAGTTGATGGCTATATAAAGCCTCATTCACTCACACAAGAGATATCTTCTTTTCCTAAAAAAATTTAGTTTAATAAGCTCTTTTGTAATTTTTAGTTAAAAATGTAATTTTCTTTTAAGCTTTTGTAATTCGTTTTCCAAAGCATTGTAATCTCTCTTAGTTATTAATAAAATCAAAATTTCAAGTCTTATAAGCGGTTTTCTCTTATAAGCTCTTAATCCTCTTCAAATGTTATGTTATTTTTTCATAAGCTCACAACAAGCTCTCATAAGCTCTTACAAGTCTCTAAGCTTGTAATTGAGCTCTAATAAGCGTTAACATACTTAAACTCTAAAACCAGCTTAAGTACCTTTGCTTAATTGGACTTGGAGCTTTTGGATGATGAACTAGAACGGGAAGAGTTCATAGGACTTATACTAAGGTTTAAGTAAGTTTCTTATTTAGCTTTATGTCTTAATCTCTTAGTTTAATAACTGCTTAATTTGCTTATTATTTGCTTATTCTTGTTAGTTTCAGCTTATATATGCTTAATAAGTTAGTTAAATGCTATTAGTTCTTAGTTTCATAGTTTTAATCTTAATTTTTACCTATCTCTTATATTCTGTCATTAAAAAACAAAAATAAGTAGATTAGTGTAGCTTGTTGATTTCTGGCTTATTAGCTTATAGGTTTATGCTTATTAGTCTTGTTATAAGCTAGTTATTGTCTGGAATCTGAGTTTGGTTCAATAGATCTACATTTCATAAGTTTAAATGGGTATAAGTGTAGTTAAAGGGGTGTTTGGTTCAACAGTACTAACATCAAGTTAGTACTGTTTGACACTTTTTAGTTATTGATCATTGTTTTCACACTTTAGTTAAGTAAGTTTAAGTAGGATTTTGAGTCAAATTAGTTTTAGATCAAAATTTTCATAGTTCAACTAGTTAAACAAAAGAATCTGTCACCATTTGGTCAAATTTTAATTGCAATTTAGCTCAAATCTGTTTAGGTAGTATCTTAGCTTATTTGCTCTTGTTTTAGTTGATTTTAAGTGTTTGAAAGAGTGTCATTAGGATTCATTAGGTCTGCACTTAATTGATCTGAGTTAAAGTTCATAAAGTGTCAAATGCATCAGCAGTATTCTTAAGCAAATGTGTCAATTTTAAGCTTCAATTTCAGCAGGATAAAAAAGGAATTAGGATTTTATTTTCAGTTTATAAGTAGCTTATATATCATAGTTTATAGGTTTGCATTTAGATTTTAATAATTAGCTTAATAGAATATCTGTTTTTAGCTTATTAAATTGGCTTTTGTCTTTCCATTTTTCAAAACTGTCATATGCTAAGTATTAAGTCTGTTTTCAAAAAAAAATTAAGCTATCTTTGTCTAAAATCTTTTCAAAAAAACATTTTCTAGTAGTCTTTAAGTCAGTCTTTAAGGAAAACCAAGTTTCATTGCATAAAAAGCTTATTTGGTTGCTTAAAATTAAACTCAAAGTGAGCTTAAAGGACTGTTTGGTTGTAGAGTGTGAATAAGTTCTTGTTGAGCTTTTTCAGCTTTAGGCTTGAGATTATGTGCTTATTTCTTGTTATTTCAGCTCATAAGGTTAGAATTAGCTTATTAGTTGTTTAGCTTTTCATTAGGCTAGCTTATTGTGACTTCTAGGTTTATTTAGTTTAGATTCTTAATTTTAGAAAAAAAAAACTCTAAAAATTAAGCTAAGTAGTTTCTATCAAGTTATAACCTATTTAACAGCTTATATAGGGCTTTTCATTAAAAATTTCTTTTATTAAATATACTTATTTTCAACTGTTCTAAAACTTTGCTTTTATAAGTTTTTAAAAATAAAAAAAGGGGGAAGGTGGAAATCGGTGGTGAGCAAGACTCGAACCCCTGACCTCAACACCCTCTACCCCTTTTATAACACACACCACACACTCCACTACCAACACGCCCTAGGGTCTTTTTCGTTAAACATTTACACAATTTAATACTTATACACGTTTTAGCCCATTTTGCCTATAAGCTATTTTTAGCTTATTACACAGCTTATTCGATTAAGCTTGTGTAATCATGATTATTTTTCCTAGGGTTTCTAATTTGTTAAGCTATTTTTTTTATATTTTTTCTAGAAATTTTTATAAATAGGTTAGTATTTTTAAAACATTTATTTTTGTTTTTAAATAAAACTTTGATTAAAAAAACATTAAAAAAACTAGAAATTAATCAAAAAAAATATAAATCTTTTTTTACGAAAGTTTTTTCTTTTATTAATAAAGTTTTAGGGGGATTAGTTTGCTTTTGAACACCCCTTCAGATAGGCAAAACGCAGCCACGAAAAAATCTTCAAACTTTCTTGTAAGCTACGAAATGATGTTAAAACCACCTAGTAATGATGCAAGGAATTGATCTAAGCCTGAAAGTACAAGTCTTTAACACTTTTAACCACGAAACAAAGATCAAAGTTGATTTTTTTATTTTTGCTTTTTTTTAACCAAAGAAAAACAACCAACTAAACCCACGAATTTCACACAAAACAAACACTAAACACCCCTTGGCGAGTGATACCACATGTTATCCCACTAATTTAATCCATTACACAACAATAATCTTTACCAATATGCTAGAAAATAAGAAAAAAACTTAGAGAGAGAAAGTAGAGAGAGAAAACAAGAAAGGAATATTAGATTAGAGAGTTGGTGGATTACAAGTGAAGTGAAAATGTAACCTACACCCTTCACCAAGTGTGGTGAAGGGATATTTATACCCATGCCTTGCTAACTTGGCACTTGGGCTTTCTAAACAGGCCCGGGCTTGGTTTAACTTGGGTTGTGAGCCCGAAACACGGACAATATTAGATTACAATCCAAGCCCGTTGAACCCGACTAGCCTAATACAATACAAGACATAGTTTGACTTTCTAAGACCGATAACATTCTTGTTTGACTTAATATAATTAAGGATAACACTTTTATCTTTTCATCACTATCATATAATATTAAGTGAAGATATACCAAATCTTATAATATGGGATTTGATATTAGTCTATTATTTAGTTACATTATTTATGCGAATATATATCAAATCTTATATTTTGGGATTTAATATTAGTCTATTATTTAGTTACTTTATTTATCATAATTCTAGAATTAAGTGGCTTAGTGTCTAAGCTAAACTTCTTGTATAAATACCTTTTTTGGGTGATCAATGAGAGACAGAAAATAAGAGATTTATCATGGTACCAGAGCCTTGATACAATCCCTAAAAAAACAAAGAAATTGTCGATTAAAAAAATGACACCTGATAAAGATGACTGACCAGCAGCATGATGCATTGACATCAACAATGGAATGAATGATACTACTGTTATCCCGCTTTCAGGTCTAAACCCAAAACAATAGGAAACGCTACTCAAATGTTAAAGAACCAATTAGGTTCTATCATAAAAACGAATGGTAAGTATTTTTGGATTATTGATTCAGGCGCATCACACCATATGACAGGTATAATAGAATACCTCTCCAACTTAAAGGAGATAGTCTAATGGCCTGTCGAGCTACCTGATGGAAATATAGCTATGGCTAAAAAAGAAGGAGATGTTTGTTTCGATAATGGTTTTGTTTTAAGAAATGTTTTATATGTACCTGGTGTTGGGAATAAATCTTCATCAAGAGTTAATACTGCCAAGGTATAACTAACAGTACTAATGGAGTTAGTACTGCCAGTACAAACTTAGTATTGTCAGTGTTAGTTAATACTGCTAGAAAAAAAGTTAATATTGCTGATGATTAATGCTGCTGACTTGGAGATAAGGATGCAAAGAGATAAATATGGAATGTATATCTTATATATTTTAGGAAGATACGTATATGATTATAATTGTAATTGATCCTAAAAGTTCGGTAGTTATCTTGTAAAGGACTCCTTGTGGTGTATAAAAGGAGATCCTAGGTTAAGATTTTACATATACTTAAGAGACAGATATACATCTTAGAGAAAGAACGTATAGCTTCAAGGTTGTAACCCTAGTACTAAGCAAGAGAACTCGTATTATTGATCTAATAATATTAAAGCATTTTGTGTTTTATTCATTGTTCATTGTTTAGTACTGTTTCATTGATTAATACTTCTAGAGTATTGAAGTGTAGATTCCGCATACACTTTGATATACAAACAAAGTCTCTACCATTGTTATTTTGGATTCATCCAAGGTAACATACACTTTACAAGGTAAAGAATCGATCAAGGCTTGGGATCAACAAGTGGTATCAGAGCCTGTGCTTTGAGAAACTTTGATCTAGAAGTAATGGAGTTGGAGAATACACAGAACAATGCTTTGGCTAAGCTTCCCATGCTCAAACTCGGGGAGTATGAGATGTGGGAGATCAGGATTAAACAGTATTTTCAGATCCAGGATTATGCTCTATGGGAGGTCATAGAGAATGGGAATTCATGGGTACCTATTCCTGTAACAACACCACCAGAAACTGGTACATCAACAACAACAAAGATGACTGTGCCTGCTACTATTGAAGAAAAGACATGTAAAAAGAATGATGTAAAGGCAAGAAGTCTACTGCTCATGGCACTGCCCAATGAACATCAACTTACCTTCGACCAGTATGTTGATGCTCAATCAATGTTTGCTGCAATTAAAGCTCGATTTGGAGGCAATGAAGCAACAAAGAAGACACAGAAGGCTCTGTTGAAACAACAGTATGAAAACTTTAGTGCTTCAAGCTCAGAATCACTTGATTCTATCTTTAACAGGCTTCAAAAGCTTGTTAGTAGATTGGCAATTCTGGGTGTGGTTACTCCTCCAGAAGATCTAAATGTAAAATTTTTAAGGAGCTTACCTTCTGAATGGGATACACATGTTGTAGTTTGGATGAACAAACCTGATTTTGATACTATGGGTTTGGATGATCTGTACAACAATTTTAAAATTGTTGAACAGAAGGTTAAGAAATCTGCTGGTGCAAGCAATGATGATAAAAACTTGGCATTTGTAACTACTTCAGGTGCAAGCAGTACTAATAATATTAATACTGTTAACCCTGAAGTTAGTACTGCTACCACAAAGGTTAATACTGCCAGTACTGAAATTTGTACTGCTAGCTTTAGTGATGCCACAGTATATGCCTTTCTATCCACTCAACCAAAAGGGTCTCAACTAGTTCATGAAGACCTTGAGCAACTTCATGATGATGATTTGGAAGAAATGGATTTAAAGTGGAATATGGCACTACTAAGCATGAGGGCAAGAAAGTTCTATCAGAGAACTGGAAGGAAAATCATCATTGATGGAAGCAATACTGCTGGATATGATAAATCAAAGGTAGAATGTTTCAACTGCCATAAAATGGGACATTTTGCCAGGGAATGCAGAGCACCTAGGAGTAAAGACAACAGAAATTGGAATCAAGGTAGCTCAACAAAGACTGTAAAGATTGAAGATGCTTCTGAAAAGGCAATGTGTGCTATAGATGGTGCTGGCTTTGATTGGAGTGACATGGCAGAGGAAGAGATTCAGGCAAACATGGCTCTCATGGCATTCTCAGATTCTGAGGTAAAAAATGAAAAATCTTGTTCAAAAAATTGTCTGAAAAACTATGAAGCTCTAAAGAAACAATATGATGATTTGCTTGTTAAATTAAGTGATACTGATTTTAAAGTAGCTACATACAAAAGAGGTTTAGCAACTTTAGAAGGTCAAATTGTTAAATATAAAGAACATGAAGTTCTTTTCTCTGAGGAAATTGCTCTACTTAAAAGAAGTGTAGGTTGCAAAGAATATGAGTTAGGATTACTTAGGACTGAGCTTGAAAAGGTTAAACAAGAAAAGGAGGGAGTTGATTTTAAGATTGCAAAGTTTGATAAATCTTCTAAAGACATAAATGAAATGTTAGAAAGTCAGATAACTGACAAAAGCAAGAAAGGAGTAGGTTATAATGTTGTCCCCTCACCTCATCCGTTAATTCTTAATAGACCAACAACTTTAGACTTATCTTATTCAGGTCTTGAAGAATTCAAAGAACTTGAAGTAATGAGTATGGTCTTAGGGATTCTAGTTTAAAGCCTACCACTGGTTGTGATAAAGAGTCAGATAATTCTAAGGAGAATATTGATAACTCTTTGGAACAACATCAAATGACTGATACTAAAACTAGATCTTTTGAGTCTCCACTTAAGGTTGACAAAGATTGGAAAGAAAAGTTTTTCTATCCTGCTAATCATGCAGAGTTTGTCAATCAAATAGAAAAACCAGTTAAAAGGACAGTTAGATATGCTGATAAGTCTTTGGTAAAAGAACAAGAATTACAGGTAAACAGTAGCTTTGTTGAAGGTTGTGGGTCTAACACTAGTAAGAATGTTAGTAAAGTAGAACCTAAGAAAGTTAGGAAGAATAATGATGCTCCAATTATTGAGGATTGGGTGTCAGATGATGAGGAACAAGATGGGTCTAAGTCTAAGCCTGAAAAGAAAACTGTTATTCCTATTGCTGCTAAAATAGAAAAACCAGTTAGGAAGCCAATGAAGTATGCTGAGATGTATAGGTCACAAAGACCTAGGGGAAACCAAAGGAACTAAAATGGTCAAAAATCCAATCAGTTAGGATGTAACTTTATATTTAATAACAAAGCATGTTTTATATGCGGAAGTTTTAATCACATTCAATACAGCTGTCTTAACCAACAGAGGAAAAGAATAGTAAGTGGAAATAATTATAACAAAAAGGATAATGACTACTATTCTAAAACCTCTCATCCCAGTGCACACAAACATATGGCTCCAAGAGTAGTCTTAATGAAAACTGGCCTAAAATCTTTTAATACTGCAAGGCTTGTTAATACTGTTAGGTCTGTTAACAATGGTAGACCTTTTAGTACTGCTAGGTATTTTAATACTGTTAGGCCTTTTCATACTGCTCACCCTAAATCAACAATTCATTGTGCTAGACCAAGGACATATTTTCAAAATCAAGCACAATCAACTGTTCACGGGCCCTTTTACAACAGCCCTTTTACAAGAGAACAACATTAACAAAAGGTGTTTTAAATCAAAGTGTAAAATACTGGTAGGCCATTTTATATCAACTGTTAATACGTTAGGGCAAAGGTGATTTAATGCTGTTAACCCTCATCATGTTTGGGTTTGGAGACCTATCAAACCCAAGGTGCATCACTGGTTTTACCAACAAATATAACTACATTGATGCACGTGGCAGAATCCAAGTCAGTAATGGCTTATGGGTCCCCAAAGAATACAACTCAAAAGTTTTATGTGCAGAGCAATTCACAGCTAAATAATAAAGGCTTTGTTGATAGTGGATGCTCAAGGCACATGATTTCAAAGACTTTGATGGAGGTTATGTTACTTTTGGAGGAGGAGCCTATGGAAGCAGAATTACCGGCAAAGTAAACAATAAAACTGATAACTTGATTTTGATGATGTAACTTTGTCACAGAAGTTAAAGTTCACACCTCATTAGTTCTACTCCTCACGAAATGTGTGACAAAAAGAACTATGATTCTTTTGTGACTACTGACTTTGAATGGTCTGTCCTATTCTCCAAATTTTAAGTTGCCTGATGAAAATCAGATACTTCTTAAAATTCCTAGACAGGATAACATGTACAGTTTTGATATGAAAAACATTGTTCCTAAAGATAGTTTAACTTGTCTAGTTGCAAAGGCTACATCTGAAGAATCAATGCTATGGCATAGAAGGCTTGGTCATATAAATTTTAAGAATATAAATAAACTTGTCAAAGAAAATCTTGTAAGAGATCTGCCCTTAAAAAGATTTGAGAATGACCAAACATGTGTTAGCTTGTCTTAAAATTACAAGCTACACATAGCCTCTGTAAACCAAGGCTTTAATATCCCATACAAAGCCATTTTTATGCTGCATATGGATCTTCTTTTGGTCCAACTTTTATTAGTAGTCTAATGCATAAAAAGTACTGCTTAGCAGTCACTGATGATTATAGTAGATTTCATGGGTTTTCTTTTTAACAACTAAGGATGAAACAAGTTAGATCCTTAATTTTTTTATCAAAGAGGTAGAAAACCTAGTGGAAAGAAGTAAAAATTAATCAGAAGTGATAATGGGACAGAGTTTTAAAAAAAAGATGATGATGATTTCTGTAGGGAAAAAGTTATTAAAAAAGCAGAATATAGTGTAGCTCAAGGACTTCTCAGCAAAAAGTGGTGTATGCTGAAAGGAGGAATAAAGGACACTCATTGTGGCTGCTAGAACAATGTTAGCTGACTCTAAGTGGTACCTACAACATTTGGGCAGAAGCATTTCTACTGCTTGCTATGTTACAGAATAAAGGGTCTATAAAGTCAAATAAGAAAAGAGCCTCATAACAAGACTCCTAGAACTCTTTAGAGGTTTTAAACCAGATATATGCTTCATGAAACCATTTGGAATGTCCATGTTACTATTTCTCAACCTTAGATAATTGGGCAAGTTTGAGATGGAAAGAGTGATGAATGTTTCTTTTGTGTTGGAAATCCTTTTAAGTAAGCAAAGCCTTTTAGGGTAACAACACAAAACCAGGAAAAGTTTAGGAAAACTTTAGCAATATATTAGGTTTCTTAGAGAATAAGCCTATGATAGAAAGAAATGGTCCAAAGTGGCTGTTTGATCTTGATTCTCTAACCCAATCAATGAATTATGTACATTGGTTTTCAGAAACTTTTTCTAATGATTTTTGCAGGTATAAAGATTATCTGAGTCTAGTACATCATCTCAACAAGATCAAGAAAAATCAAGATTGCATTGTAATGCCAATTTGGAAGGATGCTTCATATTTTGATGCTGCTGCACCAAGATCTGTTACTGATGCTCAAATACAAAATAAAGATGGGTTACATGATAAGAATGATGCTGCAGAAATGTCTCATAATGATAGCAGTCTTAAGGATAATAGTACTACTGTTCAACAAGTTAATACTGCCAGACCAAAAATTAATACTGGTAGTATAGAAGTTAGTACTGCTGTCCCTGAAGTTAATACTGCTACTCCGGAAGACTTGGTAGGACCTAGTCATGCATCTGAAGACACACAAGTGGAGGACCAAGAAATTGAATTGGGGAACATTCCACAATCTTATGCAGTACCTACCACTCCTCACACAAGAATTCACAAAGATCACCTAATTGAACATGTATTGTGACTGTACTTCATCTGTTTAACAAGAAGAATGACAACTTCTTACTCTGAACAAGGATATCTTTAGGCTATATATGAAGGGAAGACTCATCAGGATCTTCATAATACATGTCATTTTTGCTGTTCCTCTCTCAGGAAAAGCCAAAGAGTTTCTTCTAAAGCTCTAGTAATCCAGCATAGGGTAGAATCAATGCAGGAGGAACTCCTTTAGGTTTCAAATTGCAAAAGGTCTGGTATTATTGTGGATTTACCTAAAGGGTCATAGTAGAGCAATTGGTACAAAGTGGGTATACAGAAACAAGAAAGATGAAAGGGGGATTGTCATCAGAAACAAAGCAAGACTTGTTGCTCAAGGACATACTCAAGAAGAGGGCATAGACTATGATGAAGTCTTTGCACCTGTGGCTAGAATTGAGGCAATAAGAATGGTTCCTAGCTTATGACATCCTATTATGGGATTATATGTCTACCAAATGGATTAAAAAGTGGCATCTGTATGGTCAAATTGAAGAGGAGGTATATGTATGTCAACCTTCAGGTTTTGAAGATCCTGACCATCCTGATAAAGTCTATAAGGTAGTGAAAGCATTATATGGCCTGCATCAAGCACCCAGAGCTTGGTATGACACTTTGGCCAATTATCTCTTGTGCAATGGTTTTCAAAGAGGAAAGATTGACCAAACATTATTCATCAAGAGAAAACAGGGACATATCTTGCTTGTTCAAATATATGTGGATGACATTATCTTTGGATCTACAAAGAAGGAGTTATGTGATGAGTTTGAGAAGCTTATGAAGGATAAGTTTCAAATTAAACTATGGTAGAACTAACCTTTCTTTTTTGGGTTACATGTCCAACAGAAAAAGAAAGGCATTTTTATCAGTCAAGATAAATATGTCCATGAGATTTTGAGAAAGTACAACTACACAGATGTGAAGTCTGCCTCTACTCCAACAGATTTGGAAAAGCCTTTGGTTCAAGATAGAGATGCTGCTGATGTTGATGAACATCTTTATAGATCTATGATAGGATCTTTGATGTACCTTACAACATCCAGGCCAGATATCATGTTTGCAGTCTGTGCCATGATTGCAAGGTTTCAAGTTTGTTTCTCCAAAGACATCCCATCTCTTAGCTGTTAAGAGAATCTTTAGATACCTTAAAGGAAAACCATCTTTAGGACTTTGGTATTCTAAGGATTCTCCATTGGAATTAGTTGCTTACACTGACAGTGACTATGCTGGAGCTACACAAGATAGGAAGTCAACCACTGGAGGTTGTCAGTTTTTGGGAAATAGGCTGATCTCTTGGCAATGCAAGAAACAAACTGTAGTTGCCACTTCTACAACTGAGGCTGAATATGTGGCTGCTGCAAGTTGCTGTGGACAGGTTCTCTGGATACAAAACCAACTGCTGGACTATGGGTACAATTTCATGAATACTGTTATTTATATTGACAATAATAGTACTATCTGCATAATAGAAAATCCTGTTCAACATTCTAAAACAAAACATATAGAGATTAGGCATCATTTTATAAGAGACTGCAATGCTAAAAAGTTGATTCAAATGGCTAAGATTGACACTGAACATAATGTAGCAGATCTTCTTACAAAAGGTTTTGATGCTGGTAGATTTCAGTACTTGGTCTCAAGTATTGGAATGCTAAATCCCTAATGCCCATATCTCTTGTTTGTTTTTGTAAAGTTTGTTAAATGTTAGTACTGTTAAGTCTTTGTAAATTAATACTGCTAGTTATAATTAGTACTGCTAGTTATATTTAAAACTGTTTGTCAAAACTGTTACTTATAGTTAGTACTGCTAGTTATTTCTATGTCTCACTGTTAATCCTGTTAGTAACATTTAATACTGCTAAACAAGAAAAATGGTTAGATTATGTTTTTCTTGGTTTTGAGCTAACTCTTTCAGGATAAACAATGAAGTGTGAAATTGGTTACTCAATGATGCATTATTTGAGGGGAGGAATGTTGTTTGTTCTTAAAGTGTTGGTTTTAACACCACACAACAAATGGTCATCAGTTCACCATGTCTTATAGACATCAAGAATTGACTAGTCCAGAGCAAACGGCTACTGGTAAAGACTTCTCAAATCCGTTGATAGTTGATAGTTTACTCAAAACTATATGGTTATCAATGCACCATGTTTTTACAATGAAGCATTGGCTAGTCCAAAGCAAACGGCTATTGGTAAAGACTACTCAAATCCGTTAATGGCTGGTAGTTTGCCAAAAACTATACTTTGTGTGAATTTGTGAGCCAAAAGAATAGAGAGAATTGGTGAGCTTAAAAACAGATAGAGAGATGTGTGAAAAACAGACAGAGTGCAAAGTGAGTTAAAAGAATTAAGAGATAAAATGTGAGCTTAAAAACAGAAAGAGAGATTGTGTGAAGCTATTGTTGAATGATACACAAGTTTGGAGTTTGTACTATTTTTAGTGGAGAAGTTAATACTGCTAGGCTTATTTTAGTACTGCTAAACCAAATTTGGTACTGCTGGATGACCGTTAGTACTGTTTGAGCCCTAACAGAATTTTTTATTAATAAATAGAGCCGTTGAGATATTTCTGCCAAATACCTACCATATAGGGTTTGACTAATTGGACTTTCGTGATCTTTCTATATATTCGCTTGATTTACTCACGATAAACTCAAATTTCTTTAAGTCGATCAAACTATATCTCTACGTTTTCTCTAAATAATCTCAATTAACTTTCTCAAGCCTTCATACTTTCCTAAACGATCATATCCCACATAATTAATCACCCTTTTTACTCATGGCTAGTTTGGAATTTTGTGATAAGCACAATATGGCTGCGTTCTTGGAAAAGTCTACAGGGAGTGAGGGATTTCATCAAGTTATTGACTTTCTAAGTCAAAGTCATATCAGATATGCTCTCACTAAGAAGCCAGAAATCTATATCTCATTCATCAAACAATTTTGGAGAACTGCTAAAGCTTCTACTGACACTGATAAGGAGGTAACAATCACTGCTATCATTGATGGCCAATCCAAGACTATCACTGAAGCCTCCTTAAGAAGACATCTCAAGTTGGAAGATCATCATGGTATCACTTTTATTCCCAACTTAGAGATTTTTGAGCAGTTTGCACTCATGAGGTATCAAGCAGATTCAGATAAGTTAACTTTTCAAAAGGGTGTTTTCTCACCTCAATAGAGGTTTCTTATACATACTCTACTTCATTATCTTAGCCCTAAGAAGACTGCTTGGGAGCAATTTAGTAGTAACATAGCTACTACTCTTATTTGCTTAGCAACAAATGGGAAATACAACTTCTCTAGGATGATTTTTGAACATATGGTCACAAACATAGGAAGTCCCCATAAGTTTTTAATGTATCCTAGGTTTATTCAAATTTGCCTAGATATGCAGAAGAAACAGCTTAAGACACATTCCAGCACATATCCTGTACCCTCTCTAAATAACAAGGTTTTTAGCAACATAAGGAGACTTACCAAAGGATATACAGGGGTAGAAATTAGGTTATTTCCTGCTATGCTTACTTCACCTACACCTTTATCTTCACCATCAAGGATTACATCATCACCTTCACTATCATCTGAACCTTCCACTGAACCTACCTTTGAACCTTAACCTTCACCTGATACAGAGTACCATGTTCCAACACCTAATGAATCACCTCTACATGCTATTTACTCACATGGAAGTGATGAGGGTAGCCTGAAACTAAATGAATTGACGAATTTGGTTACAACATTGTCTGACAGGATTGGAGTCTTAGAGGATGATTTGAAGAAGACAAAGCAAACTTACAGTTCTGCATTCACTAAGCTTATTCTCAGGATTACAAAGTTAGAGACTATAGTCAAGAATGGGAAAGCAAGGAAGAGAGCAAGGGTTGTGCTTTCAGAGGATAAAGAAGATGATTCTTCCAAACAGGGGAGGATGGATGAAGACCTTAATACCTACTTTGCTCAAGATGATGAAGTTGTTCATGATCAAGATACTGCTAAAGAAGGACAACCAGAAGATAGTGCTACTGGTATTACAGTTAGTACTGCTCCTATAAATATTAGTACTGCCAGATAAACTCATAGTACTACTGGTAGAGTTGTATATGGTAGACGGAGTAAAGAGGCAAGGAAGGATAAAGGAAAAGCAATCATGACTGAACCAGAGCCTGAGAAAAAGTCCAAGAAGTTATTGGAACAAGAGAGACTGGGTTTAGAAGAAGCTATCAGATTACAAGAACAAGTTGATGAAGAGGAAAGAGCTCAAATAGCAAGAGATGAAGAGATAGCAAGACAGCTCTTAGCATTGGATGAAGAAAGAGCTACATCTGAACCTAAGACAACTAAGGATATTGATTGGAATGATCCTTCAGTTCAAAAGTATTGGGATTTGAAGAATAAACCTAAGTCAGAAGCTCAAGCAAGGAAGAACATGATTGTCTACTTGAAGAATCAAAGTAATTACAAGATGAAAGACTTTGAAGGAATGAGCTATGATGAGATTAGGCCAATTTTTGAAAAGGTATGGGATTTCAATCATAACTTTGTGCCTATGGATTTGGAAATTGAAAAGGAAAAGAAGAAGCCTGCTGAGTTTCAAGAAATTGAAGAAGAACAAATTGAGAAAGATACCTCTAAGAAGACTACAGGAAAGAGGAAGAAATATCTTCCTAGAAGAAGAACAAGAAGTACTGCTAAGAAACAAAAGGTGGAACAAGATGATGAGAAAGAAGAACTTAAAAATTATTTAGATATAGTTCCAAGAGAAGATGTTGCAGTAGATGTTGAGTCTCTATCTACAAAGTATCCAATTGTGGATTGGAAGACTTACACTTTGTCAGAAAACTTCATGTATTACAAAATCATCAGAGGAGATGGAAGCTCAAAGAACTACAAGATTCTGAGTGAGATGTTATATGATTTTGATAGACAAGATGTAGTGGAGTTATACAGGCTGGTCAAAGAAAGGTATAGTTCCTCAAAACCAGAAGGATATGATTTAATGCTGTGGGGAGACTTGCATACACTTTTTGAGCCTGATGAGGAGAGTGAAATATGGATGAATCAGAATGAGTATAATCTGATAAGTTGGAGTTTATGTGATTTCTGTGGAGTTCACATTCTGCTGATGCAAAATGGAATTGCCATACATATGCTTACAGAAAAGAAGTATCCTCTAAGTCAAGAAATGATATCAAAGATGCTGAGTAAGAGATTGGAGGTTGATCAAGAAAGCACACAAGCATATGAACTACTAAAGTTCATCAGATCACAAGTGAAGAAGTAGATAAGTGTTTGAAAGAATCATCATCAGAAGACAAGAAGATTTAATCTAGAAGAAACTTGATGATTTGAAGGTAAATCACAAGTTTAGGGGAGGATTGTTGGGAATAAATCTTCATCAAGAGTTAATACTGCCAAGGTATAACTAACAGTACTAATGGAGTTAGTACTGCCAGTACAAACTTAGTACTGTCAGTGTTAGTTAATACTGCTAGAAGAAAAGTTAATACTGCTGATGGTTAATGCTGCTGACTTGGAGATAAGGATGCAAAGAGATAAATATGGAATGTATATATATTTTAGGAAGATACGTATATGGTTATAATTGTAATTGATCCTAAAAGTTCGGTAGTTATCTTGTAAAGGACTCCTTGTGGTGTATAAAAGGAGATCCTAGGTTAAGGTTTTATAATATACTTAAGAGACAGATATACATCTTAGAGAAAGAACATATAGCTTCAAGGTTGTAACCCCAGTACTAGGTCAAGAGTACTTGTATTGTTGTTTATCAATAATATTGAAGCGTTTGGTTGTATCTTGTGTTCATAATTACTTTTTCATTGATTAATACTTCTAGAGTATTGAAGTGTAGATTCTGCATACACTTTGATATAAAAACAAAGTCTCTACCATTGTTATTTTGGATTCATCCAAGGTAACATACACTTTACAAGGTAAAGAATCGATCAAGGCTTGGGATCAACATGATCTCATCCAAAAAATTTGAGCACAACATCCGGATAAGGCTATGTATTCAACTTTTATACTAGATATGATGTTGCTCTTCTGTTTCTTAGACGACCAACTGACTAATCTGTCACCCAAGAGCTGCATACTGCCAGACGTACTTCTTTTGGTATCTTGGCAACCGGCATGATCAGCATCTGCATAAGCTGTTAGTGCAATACAGGAATCATTCAAATACCATAGACCCATATTTATGGTTCCTCTTAGTTATCGAAAGATTCATTTAACTGCATGTAAGTGCTTTTCGGTAGGCTTTGCCTCATACCGGGAACACATGCATACATCAAATACAAAGTCTGGTCTATTGGATGTCAAATACACAAGGGAGCCAATCATTCCATGATAACATGTCGGATCAACTGCTTTCCCTTGTGGATCTTCATACAGTTTGGTTTTCTCTACCATGGGAGTATCAACCGGGTCACTAGATTTTATTCCGTACTTTTTAATTATTTCAAGAGCATATTTGGATTGGATAAGAAAGATACCTCTGGGACTTTGAGAAATTTAAAGTCCAAGAAAGAAAGACATTTTGCCCATCATCGACATCTTAAATTTTGAACACATTATTTCAGAAAATGTTTCACAAAGTGTAGGATCAGTATAAGCAAATATTATATCATCTACATAGATTTGTACCAGTGAGATATCTTTTCCTTCTTTCAAAGAAAATAATGTAGGATCAATCGTGCCTTTGGAGAACTTTTGGGAGAGTAGAAACAATGACAACAAATCATACCAAGCCCGTAGAGCCTGTTTTAACCTGTAAAGAGCCTTCTTCAGCTTGTACACATGGTTGGGATTATCTTGATCTACAAACCCATCTGGTTGACTGACGTAGACCTCTTCACGTAGTATACCGTTTAAGAACGCAATCTTGACATCCATTTAGTAGACTGTCATGTTCTTGTGAGCGGCATATGCAATAAAGATTCTTATGGCCTCTAGTCGTGCAACCGGTGTAAAAGATTCTTCAAAGTCGATTCCTTCTTCTTGGCGATACCCCCTTGCTACCAATCAAGCCTTGTTTTTCAAAATGAGAGAGAGAGAGACATGGGTGGGTTGGAGCACACATTTATAGCGGATGTTTTTATTGTACATAAATCACAAGTATTGTACATAAATCACGAGTTTTGCACCAAAGAATTACATCAGTGCCACTTAAATAATTAACTCCTTGTCGATTTCTTCTACTCATACGAGCTCCCATACTTCAAGTCATTCGAACTCATTAAGTTCTTCTTGCATAACTTTGATCCAAAAAGATTCTTGTAAAGCTTCTTTGTAATTCTTTGGTTCAACGAAAGAGAGAAAAGCATCAAAGTAACAAAACATGGCTTCGTTTTATAGTCGATGTCTTGTAGACACAGGTCGAGAAGGGTTTCCAATAACATTATACAATAGATGATCTTTGGTCCATTTTCTGAGATGTTCAGGTGGTTGATTGACTGAGTGTACATTAGTTTGAATAACATATCTTGAAGAAGATTCTTTAGAATTTGGTTCTGGAATTGGAATACCAAAGAAAAGATCATTATCTAAGTGTGCAACTTTAATATCATGAAATTTTTCTTCAACATCGGAAGGAGCAACTGGAGATAGTAATTCTTGAGGAGTTTGTGAAGTACTTGGAGATGGTGCATCTTGATCAATTGAAGTTGAGGAAGGTGTACCAGTTGGATCAACATGTTCTGGAGCAACAACTGCAGGAACTAGAGAAGCAACACTAGGTGGAGGGTTAAAGTATTCATCAAACATAGGTTGAAACAAAATATCCCAGTTCTTCTTTATTGGTGGTACATACAGTGTTAGAGAATGAGGGTTTTGCACGAGTCATGAACTGATTGTTCCCAGAGTCATCTCATGAAGTGCGGGTCCTGAACTGCTTTGTTTAGAAGCCATTGCTGTCAGCTCATCAAAGTCTACATGGATCATTTCCATAATCTGTCGGGTCTGTCTGTTGTAGATTCGGTAAGCTTTCTTTGCAGAAGCGTATCCAATGAAAATGCCAATATCTGCTTTCGGTTTTAGTTTACCCAAATCTTCGTTGTCATTGGTCGGGTAACATAAAGCACCAAAGACATGAAGATATTTGAGGTCAGGTTTCTGTTATGGAGATGTTCATAGGGTGTTTTGTTGTGAAGTTTACGGATTAATGATCGGTTTTGGGTATAACAGTCTGTTGCAACTGCCTCTACCCACAAGTATAATAGGGCCTTTAAAATTATCAGCATTGTACGTGCAGCTTCCACCAGGGTCGATAACATCAAATATTTAATACTTTTTGGTGGCAAAATACCCCCAATATTAGTTGCAAATGTTTCACTAACACTCAAAAATGAGATATTTTCTATCATTTTGTAGTTTTTAGGTGAAATGTAGGAAAGTGACAAGAAACAAGGGAAAAGGGACTCAAAGTGTAATTTTCTGAAGAATGTTACGGCGTGATGTGCTGTCGTTGTATGGTATATTTAAGATGATTCAAGTTTTAAATTTATATTTTACCAACTAAACCAAAAACAGCACTTTAACGGGCAGTGTACCCGATCGGTAGTAGTTTCGTGGTAAGTAGGGTGTCGAACACTTGAAGCGAGGTTAAATCTATCAATTTAATTAATATCTTGGTTATCTAATCTATGTTAATTCTACTATATTCTAAACCTATGTTAAACCTATGTCAATTACATTGAAGCGAGGTTTAAATAATCAAATGTTAAATTTAAAAACTTGGTTACTCAACTATTGATTAATTCTACTATATTTCTAAAAAACCTAATGTCAGTCTAAAATAATATCAGAATTCCCCTAACGAAAAAGGTGGGTTTTCAGCTGAGAGACTGGCACGGTTTTGGTAAGGTGTTCTATTAATCAATTTCAAGGCACTTGTAACCCTACGTAATCAAATAAGATAAAGTATTGAAAAGAGCGGTCGAAAAGAAGCACCACTTAATATAATAGAAGAACTGAATTTCTAACGGAAAAAGGGGGTTTTCAGCCTGAGAGACTGGCACGGTTTGGTTGGTGTCTATAATCAATTCAAGGCACTTTAACCTACGTAAGCTAATTAATAAAAGATGAAAGAGCGGTCGAACCTTATATAAGAAAACTGTATTAACCATTATTAATCCGATTAGAACGTTGGCTTGTTTATTTAGTGCAATGATTTCTTCTCTCAAGGTGGCATATCATTCGTAAGACTTAGGCGTTACAGCATCCTAAGAACTAGACACAATAATTCTGTCATAATTAAAGCATCCGCATAAAGCATCCTTATTTACTGATTATAATCTATCTTAGGGATTAAAGCAATGGTGATCTTGTTAAACCCTAGCTTATAGAGACTTTACCCATTTACCGCTTAATGGCAATTTATACACTAGTAGTCCACTTTTCCAACTATCCAATGGAATCCGAACGTTACTTGTTGGATTATCTAGGTCACCTGCTAGTCAACACGATCAATAAACCATTGGCATTATCTAATTAACTAGTTAAGCCTGAAGCGTATCCTAGATACAGACTTAGTAGGACAGTATTTGTGTAACTATGATTCTAGATGTATAGATTACTATATGGAGAGCTATCCTGGACTCTAGATCTGCTTGGTCTGCTTCACTAGATCCAGTTGAATGATAGGTCGCATACAAAAATGTGTAAACAAGTATAAATTGATAAACATAAACAAGCACTCAACGATAAATCAAGAAATCGAGATAAACAAATACCAAACATTCAGATCTTCATAATAATGGCTAATACCCGAAGGTATTAGCCTTTAAACGTCATAATAAATACAAGATCAATTATTTAGCCAAGGTAAACTAACCGAGTTAACGAATGATATCAAAAACTGAACGATTACTAAAGTATATGGAATTACACGTTGTCTCCTACGGAATTGATAACGTTGCTCGATCTCTTCTGCTTTTTTCTCTTCTGAAAATCGACTTTTGTGGTTTAGGTATCGAGAATATGATTTAGCACACTTAAAACTCGTTTTTGAGTTTTCTATCTATAAGGTCTAGAAGTCGGTTGGATACGGCGTATCTAAGAGTTGGATATGGCATATTGGGGATTTCTTAGAGTAGGGACCACGCTTGATATCTTCCAGAATATTATATTGATTCAATCTGAATACGTCGTTAGAGAGTCCTCTAGATACGTCTATTGATCTTTATTCTCTGTAGGTCTTTGGTGATGCAGGCATGGATACCGAGCTGTATCTTACTCCATGGATACGGCAGATATGTCTTCAGAATAGTAAATCTTTAATCATTATCTTCATTTCACGCTCTAGAATACACAGCTTTTGCTAACTTCACCAATTATCCATAATTAGTCCAATTCCAAATATAAAACCGATATAAAGTAACAATTCTATTGCAATAACAATACAAAATGGGTTAATACCACTGGGAATACAAAGATGCTATAAAAATTTAACTTAATTGATTCATCAAATAATGCCCACATAATCTTACTTGTCCTCAAGAAGCATTTTAGAAGATTATAAAAATATATCCCTAAGGCATTCCCGTTAAAGCACTTTTTTGATCTATTACAAGTACATAACCAAACACCTCACGAAATAGGAAGATGAAAACACTCAAATCACTCAACTAATCTATGTGGTAACATGTAACTAATTCGCTTAATTGTTCGGTCGTGACGAGTATTCTATCATAAGCTTGGCAAGGATACACATCTCCACCGCTAAAGCTAAGGAGTAACAAGTTTATAAAGGTAAATATGGGTTTTTGTATGGAAAGGCGTACGGTTTGATCATTCTACAATCTTTCACCAAAAGTACCACTCCAACAAGGCAGCTGAAGCACACATACACACCCGGAACGCTGGGATAGACATGTGTGTTCGATCACATCCCCATTCGAATTTAACCAACGGTTAGGATGAAGAACGATATAGGGTAGGAACCTTCTAACTTTCACCATAAGTCGTAAACCAACGAGGTACAAGACATGCATATATGGCTGTAACGACGAAATAGACATGCATGTTCGTATGGATCCTCATTCGCGTAAAACCTGCGGCTAATCATCAGGTGAGAGGGAAGTAAATTGTTATTAAATAAAAATCAAGAAACAAATAGATTAAGACTTAAGATACACGTTTCTAGACACTTATTTCTCGACCGTTACTATGATAAAGACACGACTATTTACAACGTCTTGATCATAATAAAAAACAACAACCTAAGTTGGCGTTCCTGTAACGGTCAACTTCCTAATCTTTCCAAAACTTTACATACTCTACAAGGAAAGTTGCGATATCTTCCACTTTCTACAATACTCTACATCGTTGATTTTTTTAGACGTATCAACGAATAATCGATCCTTCGTGTAATTCTTTCGGTAGTTGCGAAATGATTATCTTCAAATTTTCTTTCTCTTTTGGTATTTTTCTCATTTTTTCAAATTTTTTTATAACTATACTTCAAATCTTGGTGTAGTTTCACCATCTTCACGATCATAATAATTCTGGATAATTCCTTCGGTAATTATTCGTTCTTCGGTTTCACCAATAATTGTGACGGTAGTAAAATCACATAAGCTTTGACTACTAATATACATTCTCATTTGCAATGCGTAAATTTCCAACCGCACCAAAGATAGAAAATGACACAAGACTTGGGAAATACAAACTTTACACTTTAAGCAACTAGCAACTGTAAATTAAACTTAATCTAACAGGGTAGGTTAAGGTGTAAGGGTGTAACAAAACAAATAGTTGGTGTAATTCCTAAAGGATTGGCTCTACGGGTTGTTCTAGTAGATCATCACTCTAAAGATGAGAGTGGAAAAGGGTTTAAACGGGAGGTTAACTAACCGGTGTAGTTAGTTAATAAGCAACATGTAAAGGCGATTTGGGTGTAATCCTAAAATTTACCAATTTAAACAAGTTATTCCATCTAAATCCATAGTACTTATCATTGCGGTCTCGAGTGATATACTAAGCCAAGTTCTAAAGTCTACAACATCACCGACACACTCATAATTTGTGGAATTTGGGTAAACATTTGGAAATGGAAAGGTTAAATCATCACAATTATCTAACAAGGGTTATTGTGTGCGGGTTATGTAACATGTAATTTTCACAAAAGTATGCTTGAAAAAAAAATTAAATTTGAGCATAATTTAAGCATTTTAGTGTGAAATTTAGGACAAGTAAACATTCTAATTCCATCCCCCACTTGAATTATACAACGTCCTCGTTGTATATATAAAAAATTAAATACGGGAATTTAAAAATAATTAGAATGAGAAACTCCCCTGATATTTGCTCGGTAGATTCTCCAAGTTGCGTTTATGAGCAAGATTGTGTTGAACAGCCGCCTTGAAGTTTCAAGACTCCAACACTTCAAGATTTCCAGAAATTTAAATTCTCCACCAATATTTGTCGATATTTCTTTCTCGAGTTCTTGTAGAAAATATAGAAAGAACATGTGTATCCTATCTTGGCACCTACGGTTAATTTAAACTAAACTAAACAAAATAAATACGGGTCAGTCTTGTGGATACGGCGTATCAGGTTAGTGAATACGCCGTATTCTAAATCTGACAATAATGTTTTTCAAGTGCAATAAAAATAAAGACTGATAATGTCCAGACGATCAATACGCTGTATGGTATGGAGCGGATACGTCGTATTAATGTCTGGGAAGACAGACTCGATAAAATTAAATAACAGTTCGGGTTGTCTCCTGGGAAGCACTTTTGTTTATAGTGAAGTCTTTAAGTTAGACTTTTCTTCAACTTCCTTTTATTCAGCTCTAGTCACCATCCATCATTCGTCCATAATCTGAAAGATTTCATGGTAAACTCGGCATGCCTCTTTTCTAGTAAGATCATCGTATTTGTATTCTTTTACAACAACATACTCTTCATCATCATCAAACAAATATTTGATCATCATATATCTCCTTATATTGCATACCGGTTGCTCATAAACTTCACATAGTTCTTTACTCTTATTATGTTCATGATTTATCTCATAAGAACCATCGTATTTTGTATAAGTATTCCATTGTCTCTTTTGTTCATAATGTGACTCGTCATCATCTTCTTTGATAGATCCTTCCATGATAGATTTGTTTCTTAAAGCCTCGTCCTTTAATTTACAATCCTCTAAAGCTTCGTACCACTCATAATCCTGATAATAGAGTTGGTTTCCAATAATGTAAGCTCCGGGTAAATTTCCTCCATTACAATATCCATCATCCTTTGAACTACATGTTGGCAATTCTAAACATCGAGTCTTATAATTGAAAGGCTTGCAAGTATGTTTAACTGGTGTGGGTTTGGTCCAAACTCTAGCGTCAGTTCATGGCTTCTCATCGACCCATGGTACGTCCTTGTTCCATTCATAGATCCAATCATCCTTGTAATCTTCATAGGTTTCGAATCCTATAATATCCTTTGTAAGTAAATCTGGATCCACTCCGAGAAGGTAGTTAAATTCCTTAAATGCTGAACAGAGAGGTGTCTCGTAATCAAATATATTAGTGTTGCTAAAGACTTCAGCAATATCATCTTCATCATCAAAAGATTCCTTATTGGTGAGCTCTACTTCATCATCTCCTCTGATCTAGTAAATCCAGAATGCTTTCATAGTATAATGATCCATTGTCTTGTAGTTGAAAATTTTTGATCCCAACCATTCAATAAATGCAACATCAGACGGATCATATCTCATATCATCATCAGCTTCTTGTTCTGAATCATTATCCACTTTTGAGTCACATGGGATGTTAGCAACTTCAACTTCATATGTGAATAAATCATTATCCATTTTGCTTAATCGACTGACTTCATCGTTGAAAACTTCAAGTGATGCATCGCAAGTGAGCGGAACATCTACGACCTTAACATCCTTAATTTTTTTGAACTCTCCTTTGATAACCTTTGTCATTCTTACTGAAAAATATCCAGAAAATTATCAGTAGAACCAACGGAGAAAGGTATATATAAAAAATTTTGGGCCTTAAGTTCAAGTATAGAAAAGAATTTTATCAGATGACCGATACGTCGTATCCAATGGAAGTGAATACACCGTATTAATCAGTTGGGATGGATACGCTGTATTGGACAGAGAACTAGATACGCCGTATCTGATAGAAGTGGATACGCCATATTCAAATGTCGACCAGAATAGTGTATTTAAGAAACACAATTAAATATGCAAACAATTAAACACACGAATATATACAAGCAAACAATTAAATACATATATACAAATATTACAGAATATACAAGAATATACACTAATCTAAATTACACTAATCCTAAGGGTTAGATCTAATCTAATGTTAAAAACCAAAATATCAAATAAAAATCAAGATTAATTTTCACTTCCCGGCAGCGGAGCCAAAAACTTGATGTGCTGTCGTTGTATGATATATTTAAGATGGTTCAAGTTTTAAATTTATATTTTGCCGACTAAACCAAAAACAACACTTTAACAGGCAGTGTACCCGATTGGTAGTAGTTTCGTGGTAAGTAGGGTGTCGAACACTTGAAGCGAGGTTAAATCTATCAATTAAATCAATATCTTGGTTATCTAATCTATGTTAATTCTACTCTATTCTAAACCTATGTTAAACCTATGTCAGTCTAATATCCTAATTCTAACAGAAAAAGAGGGTTTTCAGCCTGAGAGACTGGCACGGTTTGGTTGGTGTCTATAATCAATTCAAGGCACTTTAAACCACGCAAGCTAATTAACAAAAGATGAAAGAGCGGTCGAACCTTATATAAGAAAACTGTATTAACCATTATTAATCTGATTAGAACGTTGGTTTGTTTATTTAATGCAATAATTTCTTCTCTCGAGGTGGCATATCATTCGTAAGACTTAGGCGTTACATCATCCTAAGACATAGACACAATAATTCTGTTACAATTAAATCATTCGCATAAAGCATCCTTATTTGCTTATTATAATCTATCTTAGGGATTAAAGCAATGGTGATCTTGTTAAACCCTAGCTCATAGATACTTTACCCACTTACCGCTTAATGACAATTTATACACTAGTAGTCCACTTTTCCAACTATCCAATGGAATCAGAACGTTACTTGTTGAATTATCTAGTTCACCTGCTAGTCAACACGATCAATAAACCATTGGCAATATCCAATTAACTAGTTAAGCCCAAAGTGTATCCTAGACACAGACTTAAAAGGACAATATTTGTGTAACTATAATTCTAGATGTATAGATTACTATATGAAGAGCTATCCCGGACTCTAGATCTGCTTGGTCCGCTTCACTAGATCCAGTTGAATGATAGGTCGCATACAAAAGCGCGTAAACAAGTATAAATTGATAAACATAAACAAGCACTTAACGATAAATCAAGAAATCAAGATAAACGAATACTAAACATTCAGATCTTCATAATAATGGCTAATACCCGAAGGTATTAGCCTTCAAATGTCATAATAAATACAAGAGAAATTATTTAGCCAAGGTAAACTAAACGAGTTAATGAATAATGCCAAAAACTAAACGATTACTAAAGTATATGGAATAACACGTTGTCTCCTATGGAATTGATAGCGTTGCTCGACTTCTTCTGCTCTTTTTCTCTTTTGAAAATTGAATTTTGAGGTTTAGGTATCGAGAATATGATTTAGCACGCTTAAAACTCGTTTTTGAGTTTTCTATTTATAAGGTCTGGAAGTCGGTTAGATACGGCGTATCCAAAATTTAGATACGGCGTATTGGGGATTTCTTGGAGTAGGGACCACGCTTGATAGCTTTCATAATATTATATTGATTCCATATCTTGAATACGGCGTATTGATTCTCTCTGGATACGGCGTATTGATCTTTATTCCTTTGTGGTCTTTGGTGAGTGCAGGCACGGATACACCGTATCTTCCTTGATGGATACGGCGTATTGGTCATCAGAATCGTAATCTTCAAAATATCTTCATTTAAGCTCCAGAATGCGCGCCTTTTGCTAACTTTCACCAATGACTCCATAATTACTACAATTCTCAAATATAAACGATTAAGTAATAATTCTTTGCAATAACTATACAAAATAGGTTAATAACATGGGATAAATGATGCTATAAAATAGACGTTATTTGATGTCATCACGACGTAACACCAAAAATGGTTACGCCGTAACATGTATTAAGCAAGTACGAAGATCAAGGATAACGTTACGATGTAACACCATATCTAGTTATGCAAAAACCATATATTTGGAAGGAAATCTTGTCAAAGTTAGAGTTATGGCGTAACACCATATCCAGTTACGCCGTAACCATAAAGATGCATAAAAAAGAAATGAAGATCACGTACTTATGGACATTATTTGAAGGTTACGGCGTAACACCATATCTGGTTACGCCGTAACAATTGTTTAAATATGGAATGTCGTGTACGATGGTTACGGCGTAACACATTTATAAGTTACGCCGTAACAGGTTTGACACCTATAAATAGAGGCCTCATCCAAGCTATTCCGACATCACTTCCTCCACAGCCAATTAGAGAGGCGACAAAGGCTTCCAACCTTCAAAGAATTCCACTTGGAGTCCAAGGGAGATCACACTTTACTTACTTTTTGTATTTAATCGTTCAACTACGAATACTGTAATAATTATGACTTTTCAATCTATGATTTATTCTATTTCTTGCTGTGTTTCCGTTACCATGAACGGCTAAGCACTTAAAGTAATGGCCTAGTTATGTAGTTACTTTTGTTATGATTGTTTCCTGTTAAATTATGGTTTCGTTAGATATTCCTTGACTATCGTGTAACCTTGGGTTTTGGTAGTACGGGTGGTTTAGACCTAGCTTGCCCTATTATTAGATTATCTAGTCAATATGGGATCTAATAGGTACTAGCGAGGATCACTAACTCCTTGCCTGGTGTAGGAACTAACCGGTCACCGCACTTATCACTTAATATACTTAAAAAGCACATGAACTCTTTCAAAGTGGGTTAATAATCTTTATAGATTATTAGATATGTTTTGGAAATAGTTAGGATTAATCACTGCAACCTCGATAACCTACCTCCCAGATGATTTAGGACTGATTCGGAATCGCAGGGAGTATAGGATAGACTATTTATGCATATTCAAGTCTATCGACCTTAGAACCCACTAATGAAACCATAGTTTAACATTGCACAGGAAAGTGTTTTCATAACAATAGTAATGAAGTAACTAGGTTAGCATGTTTTCCCTCTTGATATCTCCAACTCTTTTACTTTCAGTTATTTATTTTATTGTTATTTTTAATTCCTTTCAGTTCAAATCAAAAACTATTTTCAAATCGTGACATTTCAAATTAAAACTAATTACAACTTAGCTCTTGGGACGACCTCGGATTTATCATTCTATACTACCCACGATCGGGTTCTCTGCCCGTTAGTGCGTGGTTAGGTAGATCGAGTTTTATAAATTTAAAACTTAGTGAAAATATATTTTAAAATAAAATACGCATCAAGTTTTTGGGGCCGTTACCGAGGAGCTAAAAATTAGTAATAATTTGAATTTCTGTATATATTTCCTTTTTTAAATATATTCTGCTCATTTTTCTTATAAGTTTTCAGATATGGAAGGTGATGTAGACATCAACGCGCTCACCATAGATCAGTACATAGCTTTGATTCTAGATGTCATTAAACCAGGCATAGTGAACCCCAAGATTGGCGATGATGTTGAATTTGAGATAAGTGCAAACTTTATGAGGGAATTAAGACACAAACTTTTCACAGGCACCAATGATGAGGATGCTTACGAACATGTGCATACAATATTAGAGATTGTTGATCTCTTCCACTTCCCTGGCGTCACTCACGATGCAATTATGCTTAGGGTATTTCTAATTACACTCAAGGGATGAGCCTTGAGATAGAAAGACAGGCTACCAGCAGGGACAATCACTACATGGGATCTCCTTAAAAAAGAATTTATTTAGAGATATTGTCACTCTTTCATAACTGCCAAGAAATTAAAAGAAATCTGTAATTTCAAGCAAGAGAGAGAGACGAGACATTGTATCATGTTTGGGAAAGATACAATGATCTTTTTCACCAATGTCTGCTGCATGATCTGAACTATTAACAGAAGGTTCATATATTCTACACTGGATTAGACATCTCCACCAGCAAAATTCTCGACTCTAACGGGTTCATTCCTCTAATAACACCAACACAAGCCCTAGAATAAATACAAGTCATGGCAGACCATTCGCATGACTGTTATGATAAACCAACTACTAGGGAAAGAATCAACGATGTCCTGAACAACGTTGATGCCATTCATGAAAGTTTTGAAGGGGAACATCTAACCAAGGAGTAACCTCTTAAAAAAGAGTACAAGACATTTAAGCATAGCAGATATACGGAATCCTTGGAAGAAACCATCATCAAATTTTGCGAAGACACAATTAAAAAATAGACCGCGAATGATGAAAAAATGAGGAAGATCCTTGAAAACACAGAATCAAACATAAGGGCACTTAAAACTAGAACAAAGAACCTACAGGAAAAAGCTTATAAATTAACCTGTAAAGTCCTCACTAATACAGGAGAAAAAGTCAAGACAATAACAACAATAGGTAAGGAAAACATAAAGGAGCCAGTTCCTCGTGACTTACCACCTATGCCGTTTCAAGGACATGTGAAGGAAAAAATGGGTAGCCCTTATAGAACTCGCGAAACCGTTCGTATGAATGGAAATCCTGAGGAAATTCATAATGCGAAAGCTCGGGATGATAAAGGGTACATGGATGTCGATTGGGACATTACGAGCAAGGATGTAGAAAGGCTTATTCAATTTCTAGCACCTACCATACACACTTTACCCAACCTTGAACCTGTAGTGCAACCATATATACTGGGACCAGTCCAGTCCATGATATGGATAAAGTTGCAAAGGAAAAGAAACATGATTATGATATTCCTCTAAATAATTATGTAATGCAACCTTTGTCCCCTCAAATGGTTCACATCACACCATCTGGCGACGATTATGTAGCACCGGCTACAAATCCTATGTCTAACATGTAATTATACAAATTCAAGGAGGAATTCTCTAATATTACAAAGGGTGCCGAAAAGGAATATGATAACCCTGTTATAGAGACAAATGATTGTGAGAACTTCATTCGGAAATTACTACACCAAGTGAGCCAATCATCAAGGGAAATGAAATCTCAGCAGCAGTATGGTTCTAATTTGTCATTCCCCTATCCAATAGCAATTCATGGTGTTCATTGCTACTCTCACTCGCACTTAATCTCAAGTGAAGAAAGGAACACCTTATTACTTAGCAAATAAGGGTGAAGTCAAGCTCGTGACTCAAACAAAAACAAGCGCTTTGTGGGAGGCACCCCATAACTATCTTTCATTCTGCATATTAGATGGTTTGTATGTTTTCAACTTTGTTTTACAGGATCCAATATCTAGGAGGCATTTATCGAGACCAGCTCATAATAATGTGGTAACTTTGCTGAATTTACAGCAGTTATGACGTAACAACTTTAGTTTACGCCGTAACCACTACAGTTACGACGTAAACCATTTCATGGTTACGCCGTAACACCTTAAAACTTAATTTTTTTTACCACTTGATTACAACGTAACTACTAAGGTTACGCCGTAACCTCCTTCTGAATCCTTAAAAATTTAAGTTTTAAACATGTCTAAACCTTGTATACGTAAATAGAATTTGTGGGTATGTTCTCTTGAAGCCCTCACGAGACTAAACTCGTCCACTTAGGCCACCAAGTGGTTTAAAAGGCTTGTTGCATATGCTAAATGCAAATGTGATTCTTACGAAAGTGAGTTAGGTTTATATTTATTTCATGTACACTTCATAATTCTTGTAGAACGATTTTATGCGTTGGTTTGTTTTGTGATCATAGGGGATAAAGAGCTTGCGAGAAGATAAAAATAATATAAATATTTCTGCCAAATTTCAAATTTCAAAGCAATGTTCACAGAGTTTCTTCTCTTAATTCTACTCTTTCCTTTTTATTTCATTTCTTTAATGTAGAATAAGGACATTATACAAATCAAGTGGAGGGATGAGAGTAGAATTAATATTTGACGTATGTTTTGCCTTCGATTTTCTAGTTTTCTTTGAAAATTATGCCAATTTTAAAATTTTTGACAAAATTTTCTTAAATAAACTAGGATTAATCTTTGTCGAATGCACATTACCCTTTATTATCCTTGGTGAGATTTATGCCTAATATTTCGCTTCCATCGTATTACTTAAAAATCCATCAAAATATTGAGTGTGCCGGTAGTATTGTAGACTTTAAAACTTGGCTTGAACATCATTTCGAGACCTAATTGATTAGCAGGAATAGATAGTTCAAGAAGGCAACACTTAAGAAATTACCCAAATAGCCTATATGTGTGTGTTTATTGACTTGTTACACTGACTCATCGACCTCCCGTGACAAACCCTTTTGTTGCACTCATTATTAGTGCAAGATACCCCTAGATCACCCTTGTTAAATCAATCTATGTTTTCACCATACTCTATATGTTTTGTTACACCATTTCACCTTAGCCTACTATGTAGTCTTTATTTTCTTTATGTTGAAATCTCTGGCTACTTAAGTCCATGGTTTGAGGGGAATGGGAACGAGAATTATATGCATTCGTGGAAGACAAATCAGTTATGATCTATAAAGACCCCCCTGTATCACCACTTTTGACATTGTTTATCTCAAGTGAGGGGATGTGCGTATAATATCAGATGTTGCAGTGGCAATAATTAAAGATATAAACTCCTGTAACATTTGCATATTTATCATGAAGAAAATGAGGAAAATAGAGTGAAACAAAATGCCACCCATGTGCTAAAAAAATGTAAAGATGGTGCAAAATAAAAAATTAAAAATGGAGCTAGTAGCCCATTATTGCACCAAGACATCTCAGTAAATATGAAGAATGGAGCTAGTAGCCTATTGTTACACTAAGTTATCCCAATACTCATGAAGAATGGAGCTAGTAGCCCATTATTGAAGATCAGATTTTCAGACTTAGACTCTTGGACCCATGGATGGACAGTGGCTAGTTATAACAACCTTAAATATCTTTAGACTATTTGTTTTGTGTTCTTATTAACAACCATTAAATATGTATTCCATGTCTATCATAATCCCTTTATTACCCTTTAAAATCATAATCCCCTTGTTGCCTTCGAGAATTATTTAGACCCTAATTCTAACCGGTGCAGATTTGTGTACTTTCCAAGCTTATGATAGAATACATGCTATGACTGTGCAATTGAGCCATCATCCCCAAAATGAAACACTTAGACTAGTGGAGAGGTGAGTGACTATTTATCCCCTTTTCGTGAGGTGTTCGGCTTTGATGTTTTCTAGCATAAGAGTTTTATAAATTCATTTCTTGAAGTTATTCTCGAGAAATCTTTTTATGAAATGTTCTAACAGGTTTTACTTGAGGGCCAGCAGAAGTCAAGTGGGGGGATATTTGATAACATCAAATATATAATACTTTTTAGAGGCAAAATACCCCCTATATTACTTGTAAATGTTTTACTAACACTCAAAAACGAGATATTTTCTATCATTTTGTAGTTTTTAGGTAAAATGTAGGAAAGTGACAAGAAACAAGGGAAAAAGGACTCAAAGTGTAATTTTCTGAAGAATGTTACAGCGTAACACCAAAAATGGTTACGCAGTAACATATATTAAGCAAGTACAAAGATCAAGGACAATGTTACGGTGTAACACCATATCTAGTTACGCCGTAACCATATATTTGGAAGGAAATCTTGTCAAAGTTAGAGTTATGGCGTAATACCATATCCAATTACGCCGTAACCATGAAGATGCACTAATATGGAATGAAGATCACGTACTTATGGACATTATTTAAAGGTTACGCCGTAATAATTGTTTAAATATGGAATGCCGTGTATGATGGTTACGGCGTAACACATTTATAAGTTACGCCGTAACAG
>BQNB010019741.1:0-17500 GCA_026074375.1 Tanacetum coccineum | reverse complement strand
CTCTTCCCTTGGATTTCGCCCTCATTAACAGGCAAAGAACTATGATCCGAGGGGCTTCTCTTAGGCACAGTTTTGCTGGCTCCAGAAGTGGGTTTTACTCCTGTAGACATACAGGCAACACACGCGGTTAGTTTGTTCTTAGGATGCACTACTGGTTTTTGAGTTGGCTTTGTGTGTAGGTCTGGGTGGTTCACTGAAAGTTAATTGCTTCTTCTTAGGGTAAGTTGGTTGGTTTGACCTCCAGGTTAGCACGTTTGGGTGGTGGGAATATACTTAGAAACTAAGTTGTAATTCTGGAGCAAGCACTTTGGGTGTGTTCACTCAGAGGTTGAAGGTCCATCGACTTGTTTTACCGTCACTTGGGCTTTAAGCTTGTATTTTCAGCAGTTAAGGACTAAGCTTTTCAGTGTTCGCAGTACGTGAGTGAGTATTCGCTTGTGACAGTGATCATACCGTTCTTTTCAGACTCACTTTTTTCTATTAAGCGCCATCTAGCTGGAATCCTAGGGTGATGGTATCATATCTTGAAACTTGAATTCTGTCCAGTTTTAACGCATGTTGGTACAGTACAATCAGTGGGAAACCTAACATTCAACATTCTAGTGTGTTGATTCTGAGTTTCTAAATTTCCTGATAGTGTCATCTTTCCATTGAGTGCTTTCTTAACTTGTTAACATTTCCAAAAATATTGCCATTGGAAGGCAATGGTAGTGTCTATGCACTGTTTATAGTTTGAATTTTAAGTTGTTAAATAATATGGGTTATGTTGTAATATGTGAGTTACGTTTCTCAGTTTCAATGACCATTGTTTTGTTGTTTGAAAACTTCAGCTTAAGTTCAAGAACTTTAGTGTGTTCCCTATCTGCTTTGCAGATCTAATTATCTTCGCTAAGGAATTCGATAAACTAGGGGGCACGAAAATATGGAAGTAAGCACAATAGAGCAGATATCGTTTTCTAAAAACAATCAGCAATTAAGAGTCATTTTTGAATTAAAAGATTTTTCCTTCTCTAACGCGTCAGTTTCTTGTTAATCAAGAAACATTGTTCATACTCCGTCTCCAAGTCATCAAAAATCTGATTTCAAATTCTCTTATCTTTTGAAAAAATGTATCATTAGCAGCTTGTATATGCTTTTTTGAAATTAATGGTCGTAAAAAGGGTACAAGTTGTTGTTTCAACAAATGTTTTTCCATAATCAAAACTCCATTCACGAAACTATCTGGGTTTTTTGGTTGTTGTTCTTTCTTTTATGATTCTTTCAAATTGAGGGAAAAAACAGACATTAACTTTTCGAAGAATGGTCAGAACACTTGATTGGAGGTCGACTTTTACGAAAAATGAGCCTCAGTGACAGGACTATTTGGGTTACTTGTTTGACTTAGCACGTTCATTGGCAGGGAAGCCAATACGGCCTGTTCACGAGACAGTTACTGTTGAGAACAACTTAAGGGAATTAAGCTTGTCATAGAAAACCGTTTGCGGGTCTTAACATGTTGTTTTTTCGTTCATCTTTTTCATGTAACCACTTGGTGAACCAAGACCATCTTCACTTATCCAATATACTAACGGGATGGTGGTGTGGGATGCAAAAGGGTATCAGCATTCATAAAAACAGGTTGAGCCACGCCTTGGGCCTTTAACCTTGACTGGGTTTTCGGGTACCTAGGAGGTCACTTGTGCAAGTCATACGGTTGCCATTTTTGGTTTCTTAAAAAGCATAGGAATTGTTTTGTTGGTAATGTTAAATGCTTTGCCATATATCTCTTGCAACTTTGTTAGCATTCTTCTAAACAAACGATTTCGTCAAGGATAACTATTGCTAGACCTTTTTCTCCAGATATAAATCTTTTTTTTTCAGATTGTAAATGCGTCTTGTTAAAGCTGCCAGTTTATCATTAATGCTGCCAAGTATCTACTTAGTGCTGCTAGTTCAGAACTTAATGCTGCCAGTTTATCGTTAATGCTGCCAAGTATCTACTTAGTGCTGCTAGTTTAGAACTTAATGCTGCCAATGACTGTTAATGCTGCCAAGTTATAATTAGTACCGTCAACATATACTTTGTGCTGCTAATTATAAGTTTGTGCTGCCAAGGAATGTTACTGCTGCTAGGGTTAAAGCAGTTCGTTTACCCTAGTTGTTATCTATTTGTGGAAGTTTAGAATTAGTAATTATTCCTAAGGAGTTCGTGTTTGGCTGTAACAGTTTTATTCACTTTGGAATATGGGAAGTCGATCGTGATTATTGGTTATTTTATTATCATTTCTTCCTTTTCAATCCTTATACACCTGCTGCTTACGTTTAACATATGGGTGTTCAAGATTTATAGCTTCAAATCTTAGCAGAAACATGTTTTGCGAGTTTCTGAACGTTTTCGGACAAGAAGTGGTATTGCAGGTTTGTTAGCTCTGTTTGATAATTGATAACACACAGTTTGGATCTCGGTTGGATCAAAAGATCTTTGATAAAACAGAAAAAGGCTATTATTTTTAGGATTAATTAATTGAATTGATTACGGAGATAATTTTTTATCACTTATTTGACGATGAAGTGAATTTTCACAAGTGCGTGTTCTTATCATATATTAAAGTCGAGTTTGGTTGGATTATGACTTTAAAGATAACTTGTTCGAGCTTAAAAACGATGTTGATAAAGACTTGTCAAATCTAGCAATGTGTGATCTACAAACTTTTGTTGCTCAATGCGCACATTTGCTATCACTTAAAAGGAGTTACGTTGTAGTGCTTAGTGTCTCATTTAGATGAAGATTTTGTCAAGAGATTGAGGTTTACTTATATATCATCAGTACGAGTTTGGAGTCACGTGGATAGTACAAGACATAAGACACAAGTTTGGGTTATTCTACTTTAGCATCAAGTTTATAATACTGACTTTTCTCCATCAGTAATCATTACATAGAGCCAATAGAATGAGAGATTCAAGAGATGGTTAACATATTGGTTTCAGGGGAAGCATATGATAAAGTGTTTAACCATTTAGACATGTTACATGCACCACTTGAGGGGAAGGTTTTGATTCTTACTATTGCCAAGTCATTATTACTACTGCTAGTTTAAGTTTCTATTGCTTGAATTCATTATTCTTATTATGCGTCATGGAGGGTAATTTGAGACATTGAAAAGCTTGGATTAGAAGTGTAATATATGGTTTGTAGTTGTGAAGATCAAAGTTGCATATGTTCATAGTTAAGGGGAAATCTTAAGTTAAGGGGAAGTTTGTTTCATTCATGGAAGATCAGATTTAAAGATGAAGATTGCTGAAGATTAAGCTACTATGGAAGTTTGTTTCATTCATGGAAGATCAGTGTTTGTTTTAAGGAGATCTTTTAGAATCCTCCATCTTTTGTAGAATTCCATATTGTCGACTTTGATCCTTTTTGTTTCATTCTTTATTCTTTTAAGCAAGTTCTTTTGTATCATCAAATCAATAATTCCTAACATGATATTGGATGAGGCTCATACGACGAAGTACTCTATTCATGCGGGAGTGGATAAGATGTACCCTGACTTGAGAGATATGTATTGGTGGAAATAGGATAGAATTACCATGGATTTTATCACTAAGTTTCCGAGATCAAGTAGTGGGCATGATACTATTTGGGTAATAGTCGATAGACTGACTAAGTCACCCTATTTTATGGCTGTACAAGAAGATTACAAGATGGAGAAATTAGCAAGACTTTATATCGATGAGATAGTAGCAAGGAATGACGTATCTGTGTCAATCATCTCAGATCGTGATGGAAGATTTACTTCAAGGTTTTGGCAGACATTGCAGAGAGCATTGGGAACACGGCAAGGTATGAGTACGGCTTATCATCCTCAAACAGATGGACAAAGTGAGCGTATCATTCAGACTTTGGAGGATATGCTAAGAGCATGTGTGATTGATTTTGGAGTATTCGATAAAAATAGTTATCATTCGAGTATTCGATGTGCTCTATTCAAGGCATTGTATGAAAGAAAATGTAGGTCACCTTTTCTTTGGGCTGAAATTGGAGAAAGTCGGTTGATTGGACCAGAATTGGTACAAGAGACAACTGATAAAGTGGTACCAATTAAGGAAAGGCTCTAGGCGGCTAGAGATCATCAAAAGAGCTATGCTGACAATAGGCATTAGCCGTTAGAGTTTGAAGTAGGAGATCAAGTGTTGTTGAAAGTGGCACCTTAGAAAGGTATAGTGCTTTTTCGAAAGAAAGGAAAGTTAGCACCAAGATATGTAGGACCATTTGAGATTCTTGAAAGGATTGGTTCTGTAGCTTATCATTTGAGATTGCCACAAGATTTGAGTAGTGTACATGACACATTCCATGTTTCAAATCTTAAGAAGTGTTTGGCGGATGCAAATCTGCATGTGCCTTTAGAGGAAATTAAGGTAGAAAAAACTCTTCGTTTTGTTAAGGAACTTGTAGAGATAATGGATCGTGAAGTTAAGAAGTTGAAATGTAGTAGGATCCTAATTGTTAAAGTTCGTTGGAATTCTAAACATGGTCCTCAGTTTACATGGGAACAAGAGGATTTTCTGAAGGCTAAGTATCTAAAATTGTTTGCTGATCATGCTAATGAAAACACTAGTTAAATTTTGAGATGAAATTTCCCTAAGGAGGGGATACTGTGACACCCATGATCAAACCAGGTTAGTTTAACCAATACTGTTAGTCTAACTAAGTGTTATGTGATTTGAGTTTGTGTGCAAGTTTAATTTGTGGCTTTTGGTATTGTGTAATGAAGTATATGAGTTGCAATTGATATGTGAGAAGTTTCAATTTAGATATTTAGTCATTTCATTTCGTTGGAAATGATGATAATGAGTTAGACATTTGATTGGTCATTTAATTATTCATAACGTTTAGAAATAATTTATGAAAGTAAGCATCATTAATTTCGATTCAGTATTATTAAATAAATTTGGATTCTATGATTTAATTATATAGCGAGTAATAAATATATTTGAGGAAAATCTAAGGTAGAATAAATATTTACTAGTTGAAATTTACGTGTAAACAATTTAATGATTTCACGTAAACATATAATTTAGTATAAAAAAAATAATATAAAAAGGGTGCCAAAAATTTATAAAATAAAAATAAAAATATGTATTAAGGGTCTTTGTTTGGATCGACACAAAAAGAAGGAAAAGGGTGGAGTCCAAGTTTGATTAGGAAACTAATAACCTAAAATCCCTTATAAATAGATTTCATTGTCAAACCCTAAATCAGCTTTTGCTTCCCCTCTCCCCTCTTGGTGTGTCGATCGGCCAAAGCAAGAACAAGGGAAACCATCAAAATTTTTAAAGGTTTTTAATGTGTAAGAATCGTGTGTTTCACGATTAAAGGTTTTTGGTATAATCCCTAACTTAATCTTTTCTTTTAATTCAATTAATTGTAACTTTTTAATTGGTGAAATAAGGGTTTCATAAAAATTTTGTAAACATGTTAGTTTGATCATTAATAGTCAAGTAGGGTGTAATTAATAGCGTTTGTATGCTTTTTGTTGGGTTAAATTGTTGTTAAATTCGGAATTAAAACTGGACAGATTTTTAGGTCAACTTGTAAGAGTCATAACTCGGTCATACGGATGAGTTTGATAGATTTTATTGGCTCTAAAATCATCTACAGAGAGTCTAATTTCCAAAAAATGTGGTTTCATAAATTGAATGTAAGTGAAAGTTAGTCAAAATATTTTTACAATATTTGTTGTCGAATCTGAGTTTTCAGGTCAGATTTATGTTGTGTTTGTGAGGTCAAAAACCCTATCAATTTTTTTTCTGATCATGAGGTTGCTGATGGAGTAAGTTCTAGGTGTCTAGTAACTCCTGTATTTTTCCTAGATTTTTGCAAGGTGTCAAAGTATGCTTAATGAGGTCAAACATTTTGGTGTGCGATCAGATCCAAATCTATGTCAATTTGTGTTGTTGATTTTTGTAAAAATAGTTAGACAAGTTTTCATTGGTTGGAAAAATTACAGTAGTTTTATAACTCATTGAATTTGGTGCATTAGAATTTGAGAGTCTGAGGAGGTCATTTAGTATTTTATAAAAATTCATAAAGTGACCTTAAATTTCTGCAATAAACTAAAAATGTGAACACTAGTTTAAAACATGTTTAGAGCATAGATAATGTGTAGAAATCATGATGGGATATTTATAAATGTATTTTAGACATTAGTATCCATGAATTATAAGGTTACATGTATAGGACCGTGAAGCCTTGTTCATGTGTAACCCGTTAATTATGTTTTGTAGATTATTGCTTTGATTTTTGTGCGCATTTGTGAAGCTTGAGGTGAGTTTCTCGTAGCCCCTTTTAAAATGTTTTCTTGGGGAGGAAATGGATACAAAATGCTTTTGAAATGTTTTCTTTGATATGATTAAATGGTTTAAATTGGTTTTATTTGAACATGGTTATATAGTAGTTATACGATATAATTATGTGTGCAAGTTTACAAGATACATTTGTGGATACATGATACATGAGTTGCTTGTGCCATTTTGGCCAAATGTGGTAACTCTTATTGATAATACATGATTGATACATGCTTGATACAAATACAAGGATACAATGCTAGCCGGTTATGAACGATATGTTATGATTTGATATGTTATGGTTTGAGATACATGATGCATGCTATTAACCGTATGATTGTCCAACTTCTTATTATATGTTCACAACTTAGCTCACCAACGTAGTGTTGACACTTGACATTATCCATTTTTAGGTGAAGTTAGCGAGGCTTAAGAGTTCGAGACTGCTTGGCTAGTGAGACTTTAGGATCCCTGCATTTTGAAGACTTGCTAGTTATCATTTATATTTCCATGTTTGATATACTTTCATTACTTGGTACTTTGTTATTTTGCGGATTTTCATTTTATGACTATGTATTGTTGTTTTTGATTAACCTCGATACAAGGTCCCTCTTGTGTCAAGTGTCGTTATGACATTTTGATTTATTTAATGTTATTGCATTTTAGATATTTTCTATTGTGACGTCAATGTGTTGTGACGATGCCATATCCTGTTACACCTTGTGTTTCCGCCTTAGCGGGGTGTGACATGGTATAATAATGTAAGTATTAGATACTAAATAGATGTATGAAACGATAATAGTCATGGTAAATAAACATTAAATATAAGTTAATCAATAAAAAAATTATCATCTTTTAAAATCATACTTAGTGTATTATATAGTAGTTGTTTACATAGGCTTTAAAATTAGGTTCACATATCAAACTTAAGATGATAGATCATTTTTCCATATTTAGTTACACTTCTAGTCTTGTAAATTGCTTTCTTATGGCGTTTCAGGTTTGTAAAGCAAATATTCTTTAGTGTTTTAATATTAGCACAATTACTTTCATCGATTGTTCTCGTATCTTTAGTGACATTACACATAACCCAATTCCTTAATGTAACTCTATCAATTGTCTCTCAAGATGATCTAAATCAGCCCCACAATTACTCTAAGCTTCCTTTCCTCCAATTTCCGCCTCCTCTACAGCCAGAAAAAATAGGCTGTTACATTTTTGTAACTCATTACTTAGAATCCTTGCATTGCACCTCCACCATTCGTTTAGGGCTAAATGATTTCCTTACAAAGTAAAAATTTATTTTCTTAGCTCTATCTCATTTCTCCTGAAAACAA
The DNA here is from genome assembly GCA_026074375.1 of Tanacetum coccineum. NCBI lineage: Eukaryota > Viridiplantae > Streptophyta > Magnoliopsida > Asterales > Asteraceae > Tanacetum > Tanacetum coccineum. Next base: position 9,839 of record BQNB010019741.1, on the reverse strand, counting down.
AATTTACATTTATTATTCTGAAAATGAAATTTACACTCTTTTTGAAAGCAGTCCACATACCCTCAGGTTGGGATGAGGTTGTCTACATCATAACTCATTAAAACCGCTTTGGTAGGATTGGATATTATTGTTCTTGATAGTTTCTTGTAATAATTAAAAGCAAGATCCAAAGACCCGCACTATTCCATACTTTTTTATTCAACTTTAAAAATCCTTGAGCCAACCTTCAATCCCTAAACAGATGCAGGTAACAAATAAATATCAATGTTAGTAAAGAATTTAAAAGGGAAAATATTTCATTAACTTGAGACAAATATGCATTGTTCCATACCATATTTAAGTATCACAAAGAAAATGTTTATCTTTTGCTCTTTTCTTCGTTGGGTAACTATTTAAAAAACACTAATAATATATAGAGGCACGTACAACATATGAAGAAACCACATATGGCAATGGTATTCCCCTAAATTGCGGTATGAGTGTCATAATGCTCACCATAGAGTGAGGGTAACTTTAGAATGGGTCAAAAAGTTTTGAGTTAAGCGTAACACATTTTTCCAAAATCTGCTTTAACGTTAATTTGAGCGTGAAATATGTGTTGGGTTTTTACAACTTTTAACCATTAAATACATGAGTACGTAGCGGAAAGATTTACACGTATAGAATAATATAGTTAACAAGAGTTCAAGAAGGTGAGTACCTTCTAGCAATAAACGAACCATCGTCTTGAATATACGTGTGTGTATAATACGAATACCACGCAAGATCTAAACAAAGATCCCTCTACTTCAACACACATAATACGTTCTTAGCAAACAATGAAGTATGCTAGTACTAGTAGTGTTTAATCAAACGATCACCTTCTTCTTGACAATCAACTAGAATCAAAACCCTTGTAATTTCTTTTGTATCGAACCAAAACCAAAAAACCAAAACCCTTGTGGTTCTTTTTTTCTTTTGGACGACCAAAGAACAAAACCAAAACCCTTTTAGGGTTTTCGGTTGATCGAATCAAAGAGGATGAGAGGGAGAGATTTAGGGATTATTATTCTTAAAAAACACCCACAATAATGATTCCGTAATTCCCTTTATATAGCCTTTTTTACTTGGGGTACAAGTAAGCAATCCCACCTCCTCAAGGAGGTGGAGTTCGATTGGTTTAAGGAAAAGAAGGGGAAAAAATGCAACCCTCCTTTTTCTAAGTTTTGCATATTAGTCCTTTAACTTTTAATGACTAATATTAATTCTTGTTAAACTTTTAACGATCGTTTATTAAACACTAATATATTACATTAATATATTTAATCATTATTCTACGTATTAACGCGTGCGTCCCCGTAGGCTCGAATAGATTTCCGGACATATATTATTTATGCTTGGACATATTCAAATAGCTCCCACTTGGACATGTATAAATAATGTAATAACATTGGTAAGCGTCTAGCAACACGCCAATGCTCCTAGAAATATCCGAGTGTAGTTTCATAAAGACACAGATAATTGATTTATGAATTTACAATCCCTTTGTTTCAGATACCATGTTAAAAATGGATATGGATCAAGGTCATTCCATTATTTAACGATCCTGTTTCTCGTACATGTAACTAATCAAGATTACTGAAAATCAATGAGACATATCTACATGAGTCTTCAGGTACGACCATACACATATCTGATTAATTCTACGAGGGGCCCAGTGGCATCATTCTTCAACTATTGAAGGAACACATTCTTTATTGACTACAAGTGTCTAGTCACCATGCTTCAAAATCACTTCTGAAATAGCCCTTATTAGTCAACTTTTTTAGGATAACTTAAACTAGATCAAGAAGGATTATCCACACATGCAAGACCTACTTGCATCTCAAGTCTAAGGATTTAGTAAATAAAATCACTTACAAGATTTACTTGATGATGATGATCCATAAAGTAATATTCTTGTTAGGTGGGGAAATCCAATATTCATCTTATGAATATCATGTGAGTTTAGTGGACACATCCTTAATATCCAAAATATCACCAATCACTCAGATTTGTCTTAATTTAACAATATTCCCATATTGTTAACCGGTAATGGATTAATTTAGAATAATGAATATTATTCATGGATTTAAACATGCATATCTAGGACACAATTTGTAATAAAAATAACAAAAATACCAAGTATCATTATCATAAAATAAATTGTTCAAACATCCCTTATCTAAATACTAAAACACAGATCTACATGAAACTACTAGCTAAAATAAAATTCTATGCTCCTAGCAAGTTAAGTAAGCTTTCCTTTAGGTAAAGCCTTCGTAAAAGGATCATCTAGATTGTCATCTGTGTAAACTTTAAGAAGATTTATTTTGCCCAGTTCAATACACTCGCGAACATAATGGTATCTTCTATGATAGTGTCTGGCGCCTTTTTGAACCCCCGGTTCGTTAGCAATAAGAAGTGCGACAGAATTGTCGTAAAACATCTTAATCGGTTCGTTTATTGTTGGTACTATACCAAGCCCTAAAATAAACTTCCTAATCCAAACAGCTTCCATTGCAGATTTTGAGGCATCAATATATTTAGCTTCTATAGCAGACATTGCGGTAGTACTTTGCTTGGAGCTTTTCCAGTCTACCGCGCCTCCGTTCAAAATGAAAAGATATCCCGTCTAAGACTTGATGTCGTCTCTGTCAGTTTCAAATCTAGCATCACAGTAGTAATCAACTCGAAGTTCAGCTTCTGGATTTCCACCATAAACCAAAAACATATGTCGGTAACCCGTAATCACTTCACTTCATACTTGCGGTACACGAATCAAATAAGAAAGGAGATGAGAAAGATGAGAATAATTGTAGAGAGAATTTTAAAGAGAGAAAATGGAAGATTGTAATATTAGCTTAAAGAGAATAAACAACCAACACCCTTTTCCTTAGTGGAAAAGGGTTTATATACCTATACTCCATACATAGGACGTGTAGGGATTTAACGCGGACCGGGCTCAGGATTTTCTTGGGCTTAAACTCGCAAAACGTACAATATTAGCTTACTAAATGAGCCCGGTTTCATTTCTAGCCTATTACAATGTTACATAACTGAATGCCCGAGACCTAATATTCATAATGAACGAACTTCATTGTTCGACTCAATTTATTAAGGCTAATAATCTCCCCCAAAGCGAGTTCATTGTGACACTCCTTCATGGGATCAATGAGATTGCTTTTGTCGTAAAGCTCTTATGATCTTGGTCTTTGTCTTCATTGTAGGATTGTTACTTCATGCTATGTGATCTTTGATCTTTAGCCTTTGTCATTGTCTTTCGACTTTGTCTTTTGTTCTAAGATCTTAGTCTTTGCCATCTTGCGATCATGTGTCTTGACCAACATGCTCATACTTTGCATCATCTTGAAAGCTTGCTAACAATATCCCTTGATAGACTTGACATCTTAGAGGAATATCTTGTATATCAGAGTTTGTGGAAGTCTTAGTCTTTAAATCTTGAGCTTTCTTGATACTTGGAACTTGATGCTTATAGTCTGTCTTTGTAGTTTAGCATGAGCATGTGGTAATGAATCTAACTCTGCTAGAATGAGGTATCTCCATCTCCATCTTTATATGAATCCTAAAATAAAATAGTCAGCAACAAAGCTTATGGATGAATATGGCTTTGTCATTCGCCTGAATTTGGTTGGATTAACCTCTGGTTCCGTGAGGACCAACCTGTGATCAGGTAGATTCAATTTAGAAGAATCTCCTTGACAAGATTTCCAGCTTTAAGCGTAAGATCCTCTAACATAGATGTATTAGATTTACCATGCTAGCTTGTTCTCAATATCGAAACATCTCAAAGCAGACAACACGATATGAGTGAATCGGTTAGTTACTATCTTACCGATTGAGTCGCCAATTCATTTACTAGACCATTATCGATATCCAGTTATCACAAGTTTGATTCATATAGAATCTCGCAAGTCACCTACCACAGAGCTGTTTGATGTTGACTCTAGAAGGATTTCCATTCGTCACTGTAGAATGCTAAAGAGCATTACTCTGAATGTTCTGGCAGAATCACAAGGATAATGCGTAGGACTCCTGTTAATAGCTTGTGAACTTAATGATGTTTAACAAGTGTTTGTAATGAAAGGTTTCCTAATGAGATTTATTTTATTGAGTTCTTGGCTCTAGACTCGATTAGTGCGTTTTTGGTTTTAGTACTCGGAGGTTGGAGCAGACTGCCACCTATTCAATATCAACTAACTCGGAGTGAGAAAGTCAATAGAAGTCGTATGTATCTCCGTGAAAAATGAGACAAGTATCTGTTGAGAGAAACTTAAATGGTTGGGAAGGGTTAGCATTGCATCACTGGGTCCATGATGTCATTTTTCAATATCAGAATTCATTTTTGTGAAAACCAATAGATTATGTATTAACTCGGTTTCTGCCTAAGGTGTAGGGAGGGCTTCTTTGTTTTTACCTTTTATCCATACATTTTTTAATTCTCCAACCCCTTCAATGCTTACCTAGACGTCACTACTAACACCTTGTTGTGATTATTTCAGTGTTAGCTCAATCTTAGTTGGCATTATTCCAGTATTCATTCATCTCTAATCATTCCTAAGGACTGCTATTTCTAACTATGGATTGTCCTTGGGTAGATCCCTCCGGTTCTGGTTGGATCACAGGACTAGTACCTAACCTAACCACCTTATGACTTTAGAATCGTCGTGAATTAAGATGTTGTTGGGTATGAGATCATAACCATAAAACCTTTTCCGAAGAGTATAAAGCACTGCGAGTCGTTTAGATCACTTATTATTTTCAAGATCACATTTTAATTACATTTCTCCCCTTATTTTAAATACTAATTCACTTAGTTTTTGAAATACCATGTGATTTAAAATTTGTCACGAAAATCCTTTGGAGAAAATATTATTAGCATGAATTATATGGAACTTTAACTTGCTCCCCCTTAATTTTACATATGTTTGACACAAAAAATGATACCAAGTTGTAAAATGAATATAAAATTAAGGGTTAGCATTGTTGAGCACACAATTTTGAAAGATTATGAATTGTCATTGAAAAATTCTTGAAAAATTGTGCTCAACCTCTTAATCATCTTATAACATATAATCTATTGAGTAGTCATTATTATTTCAGGTTTGTTTGTTAGGTTTAAGAAAAAGACTCGGCCACCTTGTGTATTTTCATGTTTAGCATAGCTCATAGTTTTGGTAGTAATCGTATGATTTATGGTGTTGGGCCGGGTCTTTACCCACTGTAAGCCCACACCAAAGCCTATTTTAGGGGCGTTTTGTAAGACATATTTAAACCCTCTCCACACATGGAGAGGGTGTTGGAAGAATTCATTTCACACACACATCAAAGTGTGTTTTTACATATTCTCTCCTTCTATCTCTCTCTCTAACTTTCTCTCTCTAAGTCTTTCATCACCACCATGGTGGTGGTCGGCTGGTTTTTCGGTCGGCCACCCGACATTATAATAACATTAACTGGATCTATGATTCTTTTATACCTAACAATTGGCATCAGAGCCTCGGTTGCGTTCTTGGGTCGGTTTGCATGTTGTATGGTCCGGTGTCTATCTTTTAAGCTTATTTTTGTCGGCTGATTTCTGGAAAAAGCCACGACAGATTCTTGTGTGTTGTTAACTGTTTCTATTTTATAACAGTTTTGTCATTTTTTGTTATGTTTTTTTTGGGTCTCTTATTTTCCAAAACTTATCAAATAAGCAGATCTGGTGTTATTTTTTAACAGCTTATTTTCGTGCCTTTTATAATCTTATTTAGGTTGTTTACAGATTTGGGTTGTTGGGATTTAGTGGTTATTATTGTGGCTTCTAATTCAAATGTACTTTTTCTGGGCTCTTGTGTTCATGGTAGAGAGTTGATGAAATGGTCAGGGAACACAGATCTGGACTTTCAGGTTAAAGGACAAGACTTATTTGTTTTTTGCTAAAAGACAAAAAATAACAGGCTAGCGAGTTGGCAGATCCATAGCGATTTGGATTAGCGAGTTGGTTTATATGTACAATGAAGACAAATATCTATGCCAAATCTAAACGAACCGCTGGCCAAAGTTTCTCAAAGTAGCGAGTTGTCATAAATGGAGAGTTATACTCAATAAACCCATACCGAGTAAACTCAGTATTTACCGAGTTGACTCGGGTCAACTCAACTGAGTCGTGCCATAATTAAAGAACAAGAAAGATGAATAGCAGATAGACTCGATACAAACCTCGTGGTGATAGAACAATGCGAGTGTTGAAAAGGGTCTAATGAAGTACAATTCCGCGTTACATAGCGTTAGGAACCGCGCCAAGTTGTTGTCTCAGTACGTGTGGCGATGGTCTTGCAGGAGTTGCTACTCTAACCTTAACCGGGTTTAGACGCGGAAATTACGCCGATTGACCGAGTCAACTCAACGAGTCAGCCAAATGGAGTCAACCGATCAATCAGTAAGGCATGAGTAGAAAGTCCATAACACGAATCAATAACCAACATCAAACACCGTCAACCATTATAAACCTCTATAATAACACCAACAACATCATCGCAGCCTAAACATCAAACTTCAAACAAATCCATTCTCATCTAATCCTAATCCCTTCCTCTATTATGGTAAACAACTGCCAACCACAAAATCCTCTTAATCCCAACATCCATTATCAAACAACAAAAAACTCAGACTCGAAAAACTTATCAAAGATTGATCTCAGATTTTTCATTCTTTCATGTGGTTCAATAACATATATGACCTTACAAAGATCAAACACGAAAACGGACCTCTTTTAAGATCTTGAAGCCTATTTTTGTAGAAAGGAACCACGAAGCCTGGTCTATATTATTTAGATTACGAGAGCATATGTAAACTAAATATATCTTTTGTGGTTTGGCTGATCTTGAAATAAAGTGAAGAAGGGTGTGTTTTGGATTATCTAATAGTAGAGAGATTTGATGAGATGGGGCGTCACAATTGTTGAGAATAATATGAGTTAAGATGTGATTTATTCATGATATTTTGTATTATAATCTTTTTGGAGCAGATATATCTATGAGAGGATATGAGAAATAGGGGCGGATGGAAAGAAAAAGAGAGTAGGGTTTGTACTATGAGAGGAAAATTAGGGATTAAACGGATTATATTCCTAATTGTTAATGGACCGGGTATTGCAATTTATTGTGGACCTGGTATGGTTAAAAAAAGTTGGCTGATCTAACTACATTCTTTGTTGGGCCGAGTATAAAGAAAAAAAAAATACTTGGGCTGGGTTCTATTATAAAATGTGAAGGCCAAATTTCATTGGGTATGTTGGATATAATATTGGGCCGGTTAGATTGATGTCAACGGAAGGTGGAAATACTTTTTTTAAGTTGTATAATATGTCGCTTGAACTCAAATTTGGGCTGGAGATGAATTAAATCTTAATTTTGGTATTATTAATGGTTTTATTTGGGATCCGTAATGATAAGGTGACGATGTTTAAGGGACGAGACCGGGATCGATCTTTATAAAGAATCATGGAACGTAAATTAAAATGGCTAGATTTGACATTAATTTTTCTAAGTGACTAAGGAGTTGATTGGGTATCACTTATTTGAGATTGAAGTTGACTTTCACAAACGCGTGTTCTTATTTTATCTTGAAGTCGGGGTTGGCTGGATGCATGACTTTCAATGATAACTTGCTCGAGCTTAAGATTTAAGTTGAAGACTTGGTTTATCTAGTTACCAACAGTCGGGGTGGATGGTTGAAGACCTGGATAACTATCACTTAAAGGAGTTACATTGTAGTACTCATTGTCATACGTAGAAGACGATGTGGATAGTTTCAAGAGGTGTTGTACTTCTTATGCCTCTTAGTTGAGTATATAGAGTACTTAAAGATTTGATTGGAGCACAAATTCTCTAAGCCGTTCTTCCAACATTAGTGCAAGCTTAAGTCATAAGAACAAGGAATTCTACTTCAATTTCAAGTTTGGTATATCGGGTTTACTCCATCAGTGGTTACTTCAAATAGCCTACAAAGGGGTTGGTAAAGATAGTCAGAGAGAGATTAGAGTAGAGATTTGATCGGCAGTTGATTCTTACGGGATACATTTGAGCTAATTTCATTATTCTCACAAGATTTCAAGTATATGTGCAAACAATGTTTTGCTGATTCTATGGTATCAAAACCAGCAAGGGGGAAGGAGACATACATCTGAACACACAACGAGTACACGTGACGAACTTCATACCTTCTTCTTATTTGAGGTCATCCCGAGAAGAAAAATGTCATTATCGCAGAGAAAATCAATGTTTAACTCGTGGCTATAGGTGTATTATTCCACCTACATGGGGGAAGAGATGTAAGAAACAGTTTCTGATGATAAAAGAGGTACATAATTGTATAATGATTCCTCCAGTTAGTCAGTATCCTACACGAAGAAATGTGTTCATCCGGGACTTACTTGATTTTTATGGTACTGTTTTGGTGTTGTCATTTCGACTACATCCGGTACTTAGTTGTTTTTATGGTATTGTCTTGATGTTATCATTTCGACTACATACGGGAAAAATTGCTTTCACCTGGGACTTAGTTGACTTTAGTGAAACAATTTAAATGTGTTCATCCGAGACTTACTTGATTTTTATGGTACTGTTTTGGTGTTATCATTTTGACTACATCCGACACCTAGTTGTTTTTATGGTACTTTCTTGGTGTTATCATTTTGACTACATACGGGATAAATTGCTTACACTCAGGACTTAGTTGACTTTGGTGTATCAATTCTCATCTACACTCACCTGGAGGGAGAAAAGTTCATTTCCGGGTCTTAATTGATTTTGATGCTATGATTTCGACTTCATTAATGGGATAGAGTGTGTACTTCAGGTATTTAGGCTTCATATAATAAGACTGGTGGCATCTCTTGATCTACATGGGGGAAGAGATATCTCGAAACTTTTAGTATGCATTTCTTGAGCTTCCAGTGGAAAGAAATGTGAGAAGAATTATTCAAGCGTGAGAAGATATGTTGCTGATTCAGTTAATGTTTCCCCAAATAGTTAATCACTAAGCTTATTATCAAAGGAGCAATATCTGCTGTGGTTTGCTACTAATTCTGATGTGCACATAATTATTCTAAGCTTGAAAGAAAGCTTTAAAACTGCTTAAGAGAGGATTGCTCGTTTAGGGGGAAGTTATGAAAACTTTTAAATAAAGAATATGTGGCATGAATTAGGGGGAAGCTAATTCAGAAGGTTCTCCTTAACCAGAAATGTATTAGTTACTTAGTTCGTGCCTATTACAGTATTTCTCCTACAAGGTACTACAGAGATGATTCATAGTGGAGTGCAGACTTGAAGTCAAATGAAAAATAGATTCTAGAAAACTTCGCCATGACCAGAAGTGCAGGAAAATGAAGTTTTTCAAGGCATGCAACTAATTCAGAAACTTCAAGATGACCAGAAGCGTATGAAGAAATTTAGGCCTTCAAGTAGATCTAAGGCCACTAAAGACATCATTAACATTGGAAGCTTCGTGGAAGTTCTTGTTCTTAATCATTATGTACTTGTTAGGAAAATATTGGGGAAGCTATCAAAGCTTCAAGATGAGGATGCTCAAAATAAGACGAATATTCAGGAGCCTCAAAAGCTTTGGTGGTGGAAGTTTAAGAGATGTTGACTACAGACTTCTACAATGAACAGAATGACATCTTCATTTCGGTATTTAGGCCAGCATCATCTTAAATTGAATAATATATAAAATCATAAAAAAAATCCATTTTCATAAAACTTTTCAAAAAAATCAATTTACAAAAATATAAAACCAAGAAAATCAAATACAAAAAT
>BQNB010019740.1:0-66420 GCA_026074375.1 Tanacetum coccineum | reverse complement strand
AAGAGACACTTAACCAAAATTGAGACAGATTTTGATAAAACAAAAGTAGCTAAAAGACTTTTACTCTAATGCATTTGAACACTTAAAACAACCAAAGAACAATGCTTAAAAACCAATTTTGACAGCCCTAATCAAATAAGCTAATGAAAACTGTTATGACTCAACAGTTTTGAAAACCAAATAGGAAAAAGCTTAAAACAAACTAAAAGACCATAAGACTTTTTAAAACCTGAGTAAATCAACTCAATTAGGCTTGGTAAAGTTAGTTTAGGTGACCCAAAAGGTTTAAAACCTATTTTGACCCGTTTTCACCCTTTAACCCAAACACCCCCTTAAGTTTTAAAAGTGGGATTTTAGACTGAGTAAAAGGGTTTTAAGCAAAAGTAATCAAAGACAAATGAATAGCAGACATAGATAAGCAGAAACAAGCAAAGCACACAAAAAATTAAGCAGTCAAACAAGCAAAGCAAGAAATAAGCAGTTGGATGGCAAATAAGGCAGTTTTAAAGGAAAACTTAAAGAAATAGCACAATAACATGAAACAAGGACAATAAGCTTAAACAGAACACAAATAAGCAAATAACAATGCAAGATAAGCAGAATAAGCAACAATAAGCACAAAATAAGCAAAGCTACAGTAGAAATAAGCAAAAATGTAAAAAGAGACTTACAAAGGGTCCTATGCTTTTGGCAAGTGAATAAGCTTTCAAAAAGCTTATAAATCAAATCCTAATGCTTACCATAAGCTCTAAAACCCATGGCCATCCTTAATTCACCATGCTCCTTTGATTTCTTCTTTTTTTTATATATTTTTTTTTTGAATTTTTTACTTTTTTGACAGAAAATGAAATGAGCTTATATAAAGGCTTTCAATGACTTAAAAGCTTATCTATAAGCTTAAACAACAAAATTTTTAAAGACAAATAAGTAAATGACACTATTTTAAAGAAAGCTTAAAATGACAGAAATTTAAATGCAATAATTTAAATGACAAGAAATGAAATGACAGAAAACTTAAATTGCAATATTGAAAATGGTACAAATTTTTGATATTACAAGTTGTTGCTTTTACAAAAATTCGACTCCCTCCTGAATAAGCTACAAATACTTCTATTTATACTAAAAGCTTGAGTCCTTGGTGTATTTCTTCACTGAGTGAGCTCAGGCCTTGTGTTTGTTGTGTGAGTGAAGCACCATAGTCAATCTTGGCCTTTAATTTGTCTTGGTGCCCAAGTAGAATGATCAAGACCCTTCGTTTCCATAGCCAATGGGGTGAGTAAGGATTGCCAAGGTGGCAATGGGGTGGGGTGAGATGGGAGTTATGGTTTTTTGGCTTGGTGTTGCAGGTGAGGACAAAGAGACAGTAAATAGTGTTAATGAGGTTTGAGGTTTGGCAAATAAAGCCCTTGAGTTTGTATGGTGTAATTGCATGTGAAGTCCTTGTGGTGTTGAAAGTTTTTGGCAGTTGGCAAACTCAGTCCCTGATAGTTATAAGAGTTATTACATGCATGGTCCTTGTGATGTAAACAGCCGTTAGGTTAATGGGTTAAGTGCAATTGGGCTTATATAATAGGTTTTGGGCCGTAGGGTTTAATAAGGGATATGGGCCTATTTAAGGATTTTGGGCTTTAAGGTCTTCATAATATACCTTAATGGGCTGACCCGGCCCATTAGATGGGTACGGGTGGGCCCATTAAGTATTCTTCGGTGTCGACTTCTGGTTTGACCGTTGACTTTTCCGGGGTTGACTTTGACTTTGACTTTTTGGTCTTTGACTTTGATTTGACTTTGTCTTTTCTACGCTTTTCCATTCCGTGCTCGGTTTTGTCCACTTTTTGCTTGATTTTTTGTCCTTTTTTCGGATATCCGTTTCCTGCACAATATAAGTGAAAACATACAAATACAATGTATTTTTGGGTACGTTTTTGGTCATTTAAGTCCGGTTTTGATGGAAAACGGTATGTGTAATTAAGCACATACCAAAATCCCCCATACTAAACTATTGCGTGTCCTCACGCAATGCTATGAAGTTAGCACTTAGAAAACTAAGAATCTCGATCCCCCTCGATTAGTAACCTCGAAAAGTAGCTAAGCGTTCATCAAGGGGAATTAAAGAAATCAATAGCTTTGAAAAGCCCCGTTTTTACCATTTTTATTATTTACACTAACTACCACTAATATTTTTGTATTTTTCTTTTTCTAACATGTTTGACTTTTGTTATTTTCATTTGGGATCATAGAACAAGACGCATTTCGATCCGAGTATGCCCCAAAAAGGATAAATTCACCGTTCTTGACTTTTCACTTGCTCCAAACTAAGCTTAAAATAAAATCACAGTTAAATACTAGTCAAGATGCTAACACTACTCATATTTGCACCTTGTGAACTTTTCACTCCCGACAATTATTATATCTTAGGTGTATGTGCTATTTTGAATTTCAACCATGGATCAACGTTTTGCAAATTTCTATGTTTCACGTTCCACCCAAGAATAATGAGTTTGAAGGTGAGATCATCCCATGTAGCAACTTTTGTCTCGGCACATCCCAACCTTGCGGCTAAGTGACCAGGCTTTTGACATCCTAACCTGCAAAGTGTTTCTTTCTCTTCTCCATGAGCTCTACAAACAATCTTGATCTTTCTTCAATGGTTATTTCTTCCTGTTCTTCTGCTTGTAGCCTCTGAGCTAATTCAAAGTTTGCCTCCATCAAAGCTTGTGTGTTATCCCATGATTTAAGTAAAGCTATATTGGCTTCTTCTTCCTTTTGCCTTGCAATCCTCTCTTCTTCAATAAGTTCATCTTGCAACTGAGCATCCAGATTTCTAGCCATTTCTTCATCAAGAGCAAGTTGATCTTTCTTCTTTAATGGCACTTCAGGCTCTACCATTATTCCTTTTCCTTTGTCTTTAGCCTGTGGAAGTTGTGATGCTTGTAAAGTTAATGAAGTTGTTTTGAAATCACTTGGCTATTGAACTACAACCCCTCTAGACTTGGGTCTTGTAGTTGTAGTTGTTGTAGCAGCGGATGTAATAGCTTTGGGTTTAGCTGCTTTGATTTCTATCAGAGTCTGAGCCAGAGTTAACTCATTAATAGTTGTTGTAGGAGATTTGACAATAGAAACTTCAATATTAGCAGTAGTAACTACTTCACCATTAGTAGTAACTGGATCAGCAGTACTAACTTCCTTTTCAGCAACATCTTTTTCTTGCTCTTCCAACACATCTGTATCAAACATCAAGTTGTCATCATTCATCTCTTGAGTCTCATCCACCAGTGTCACTTCTGCATCAGCATCAAGATCAGCAATTTTCCTCCCCTGTTTGGATGCATCCTCCTGAGCACCCAAACTGGCATCATTAGAGGATTCTACCCTGCTAGTTGATATAACCTTCCTTAATCTCTTGATCCCTGGTGTTCTTGACTTCCTTCTCTTTTCCAAACACTTTACTCTTTTCTTCAAGCTCTCAATCTCTAAAGCTTGAGTAGATTTTGTAGTCTCTAGTGCAAGAACTATTGACTGTAATTGGGTACAAAGATTCATCAATTCAATAAGTTTCATTCTATCCTCACCACTTTGAGATGGATCATAGGAAGAGGTAGATACATGAGCCTCATCAGGAGTCTCTTCAGTAGTAGGCTCTGTATGAGCACTATCTTTCCTTTGTTTTCTCCTTGACTTCTTCTTTTGAGGTTTGGTTGATGATGGTTGGGAAATAATAGGTGTCTGCTGAGAATCAGTAGGAATGTTTGAATCTTCACCCTTTTCTTGATTAGCTTGAACCATCATTGTTGCAAACAGGGGTGTTACTCTCCTGGAAAATTCTTTTCCTTCTCTCTTCATATTGGAAAAGATCTTCTTTGTGTGTGAGGGGGTAACATAAATCTTTTTGTGATGTGGCATACCCCCAAGCTATTGATTGATAAAAACTTGTACAAATCCTGGATACATTAGAAATTTAACCCCTCCCTCTAAGTGCTTTACCATAGCATCAAAAATATACTTGGACAGGTTAAATTTTTAGTTTGTGGCCAAGCATATGATTGCAGAGGCCATAGTGTTACTGATTCGTTCAATGCAGTGGTCTTAGCACTAAGGCATTGCATAATGGTATGAATCAAAAACTTCCATTGTGGAGAAAAGAAAGCTTTATTGAATGTAAGTTTTTGAGAAGGTTTTTCATACCCCATCCTTGCCAGTTCTTCAAAGATAGTAGCAGTTGGCAAACAATCAATACCACCTACATCTTCTAAGTGAAGATCAATTCTAATACTTGTCTTTGTGATTATTACATTCTTCTTATCAACTAGGGCTTGTAACTGACGTTCTCCATCAACCGTCTTTACCTTTTCTATGGCCCAAAACTGTTCAATGCAAGATGTGTAGATGGTAGGATTGACAGTTAAAGCATAACGAATTTGGTTAGCATTTAGAAAATCAATAATCTCCTCAAACCTACTACTTTCTTCAGGTTTCTCCAAAAACGCAATCAAACTATGAGTTTCAACAAACTTTGGGGTCGACATTGTGATGGGTTTTGATGATTAAAGATGAAATTGAGTTAGGGTTTATGATTAGAGAGTATATCAATGTATAAAATCGATCAAATGAGTGATTGAAACCCTTAATCGAAGTATTTATGAAATCACCCTTAACAGCATTAACTTGAACTAGCAACATTAAGTTAAGCCTAACAGTATTAACTAACCCAACAGTAGTAAATTATGCCTTGCATTATTAACTTATGCCTAACAGTAGGAAGTGTATGCCTAGCAGCATAAACTAATACAGGCAGCAGTGAATTAAGCCTAACAGTATTAACTTAAGCTTAGCAGCATTAACTTTTAGGCTGAGCAGCATTAACTTTAACACACCAGTATTAACTTCAATTTCTTTTCAAAAAGCATTTTCACCATCAATTAAGATTCGCACAAGCTCTCTTTCTGTTTTTCATCTTACTGTATCTCTCATTTCTTTTTCTTACCAATTCACTCTTTCTGTTTTAATGCACACATCTCTCTTTCTGTTTTTACTCACAATATCTGACAGTTTTATACAAAGTGCCATCAATTCCATTAGTTTCATACGGTCCTCCCTACTTCTAAGTATGTTAACTCTTAAGAGAGGTGGATCATTGGACTGCTTGGATCCAGCCTCAAACTAAGTTTGAGCTTCTGCACCCCCCAATATGGTAACTTGGCACCTGGGACCACTACCTGAACCAATTCCCTAAGTACATAGCTCATTAAGTGTTGCCATGGATTGGGTCCTATTGATGTTACCATTGTCCTGCTCTGCATCTAAGCTAGAAGCAGTAGTGGCAGCCCTTTCCATTCTGTCTTCCCACTCCTTATAGATAGTCTCATCTGCAACAAGGTTAATAGGTCCATAAGAGTGAGATATCTCTGTGGTCCTTAAGGCTTTCCTAGGTTTGTGGGTCTTTTTATGTTGATATGATGATGGAACAATGATTGGTTTCTTTATGATGAAGTTGAGTAAATGTGGATGTAGGTTGGGGATCAGTGGGTTGTCCTGACCCTTCATCTATATCTACTTGACGTTTCAATCACTTTCATTCATTCTCAATTGACCTCCCCTCAAATAATGCTTCAGAGGTTAAGAATTTGCTCAGCAGTTGTAACTCTAATAATATCCCAGCAGTACTAACTTTGGCTCAGCAGTACTAACTTTTGCCTGGCAGTACTAATTTTCTACCTAGCAGTATTAATCTTACAACTACCAGTTTTAACTTCAAACCTCATCAATCATAACTCCATCAAATGCCTTTGTTAAATCATAACTCTAACAAATTTTAGCTTTAAATATTGAGTAATCCAACGCTAGCAATCAAGAAGTTAAACCTGCTAACATCAAAAGCCTTTGTGAGAAGATCTGCAACATTATGGTCTGTGTGAATCTTTATCACTTGAATCAACTTCTTCTCATAAGAATCTCTGATGAAATAGTGTCTAATCTCTATGTGCTTGGTTTTAGAGTGAAACACTAGATTCTTCGTAATACAAATGGTTCTTTCATTATCAATGTAAATCTTGGTGTTCATGAAATTGAACCCATAATCAAGCATTTGATTTTGAATCCATAACACCTGACCACAACAATTTATAGCAGCAAGATACTCTGCTTCAGTAGTAGAATTTGCAATTATAGTCTGCTTCTTACATTGCCATGAAATCAACCTCTTGCCAAGAAATTGACAACCTCCTGTTGTAAATTTCCTGTCAAGACTAACTCCAGCATAATCACTATCAAAAAAAGCTTCCAAGTCAAATAGTGAATCTCTAAGATACCAAAGGCCTAATTTAGGTTGACCTTTCAAGTATCTAAAGATACTCTTCACAGCATGAAGATGTGACATTTTAGGAGTAACTTAAAACCTGGCACAAGCACAAACAGCAAACATTATGTCAAGCCTAGAAGCTGTTAAGTACATCAATGATCCAATCATTGATCTGTATAAATTAACATCTACAGCTTCAGCTTCTTCATCCTTAACCAATGCCTTATTAGTCTCTATTGGAGTGCTTGCTGTCTTCATAGTGGCAAAATCAAACTTCTTTAATATTTCAGCCACATATTTGTCTTTGCTAATGAATATTCCATCCTCTTTCTGTTGTACTTGTAATCCTAAGAAGAAAGTGAGTTCCCCCATAGAACTCATCTGGAATCTTTTGTGCATCAAACCTTCAAACTCATCACATAAAGATTTCTTTGTGGACCCAAAGATGATATCATCAACATACACCTATACTAACAATATATCACCTTTGTTTTTCTTGATGAACAAGGTCTTATCTATAGTGCATCTTCTAAATCCATTTTCAATTAAATAAGTAGACAAGGTCTCATACCAGGCTCTAGGAGCTTGATGTAGACCATATAAAGCTTTTTCTACCTTATACACTTTGTTAGGGAACTATAGATCTTCAGATGATATCCCTTATCAGTTTATAGATTATTATGTCTTGTATTTTATAAGATCTTGATTGTATTTACAAAAGTTTCTACTGCAGGAGAAGCTATAGTAGAAGAAGCTGCATTATATCCTAGACCAATTTTAAACTTGTCAACAACTTAACTTTCCAGTAAATTATTCAAAGATTTAGATGAATTTTGAAACTTCTCTAATGTTAGTTTTAACTCATCTCTCTCTTTTTCTGCTTTTTCTAATTCTCTTTTGTTTTAAGTTAAAGATTTTCTCTTGGTTTAACTTCAAGTTTAAAATTAATGCTTTCTTCATACACAGCCTCATTTTTCTTATAGTGAGCTAGTCTAACTTCTACTGATTCTAAACCTGTTTTATAAGATACTAAATTAAATTGAGACTTTTTGTAATCTGAAGACAAATTATCATATTGTTCTTTGAGAGTAGCATAAGCTTTTACACATGATTTAGAATAAGAATCTACCTCAGAATTTGAACTGGAAGAACTTCCTGAAGGTGTAAATGTCATCAATGCAAAGTTTCTTCTTATTCAAAGCTTCACAACAAGCTCTGATACCACTTGTTGATCCCAATGAATAGATCTTTAACTCCTTAGCTTGATGTAAGGTTTAGTATCCTTGGATAAATCCAAAGGTACTAAGAACAAAACTTTGAGAGTATGATATAAACTATGCGGAATCTAGTTTATATCACTAAGAAGAATAACAGTAATGAATGTTTAACACACAAAAATATAACAAAAACAATAAGCTCCAATATATTAATATGAATACTCTTTGATAGTGTTAGGGTTTACAACCTTGAAGTTATGGATACTATGAAAGACTGATATGATGTGATTCTAATGCCATAACCTAGGATCTCCTTTTATACACCAAGGAGTCATTTACAAGATAACTATGAATCTTCTAAAACATTAAGCTTATTTGCATATCTTTCTAAATATATATAATATACACAAGATAACTAATACATATCTTTTAACATGTCTTTACATATCTTCACACGTCTTTATCTTCATGCAATCTTCAATATTTATCAGCAGTAAAAATACCTTCAGTAGTGTTAATGTTAGTGCTTAGCTAGTACTAACATATATCTAGTATACTACATTCTTCTCGATAGTAACTAACTGGTTTATACTGCCAGTTGTGACTTAAGCAATACTAACACTTTGACTTGGCAGTACTAAGTCTAATGAGTTTAATTCCTAACAATGGTTAACCTTTAAAAACCTCTTTAGAACTACTAAAACAATTTAGAATTGATAATTGATGATTGAAACATGAGAATGGGATGATTTGCTCTAAAATTCGTGTCCTATTTATAGTTGAGGATGGGTCATCAGTTGCTGAATTAAGGGGAGTGAAGAGTTGCATATCAGTTGCAATAATTTGATTTGGGAGTACTGTTAGGACAAAAAAAAAACAAAAAGTAAAACCGGGGGCCGCACATAAGAATTGTGCGCCGCACTTGGTGATTAATTAAATGGCATTTGTTTCGTTTAGAAGTACGCCACACAAAATAAATTATGCGCCGCACTTTAGCTTTAATCATTAAATCTTCTTTAATTTTTCTTCTAGATCCTTCATATAACGACTGTTAGTGCATTTAACTATATTTCTTTGCATTGTTAGTCCTTTTCATCACTTTTGGTCCTGAAATGAATATTACACAACAAACAGGAAAACTTTGCAATATTTCATGCGTTAATGGTTTATATTTTAGTGTATTTTGAGGGTAATTTATGTATATTTGGAGCGTTATCCAAGGGAGTTATGATCAAAAACAATATCTAGACTTCGCGCGCAATGGTAGTGGATAGTCTTCTTTATCTTGTGACGCCTGGAATCTTTTAGGGTTTCTTAGTTCGGCTACGTTCTGACGACCGTCGTTCAAAATCTGTGATGCTGTCTCTGTAAACTTCAGGAGTCGCGCTGAAATCGCGACACCTGTTCTCCACACTCTGTATGCACAACCTTTTTTTAAGGATTTGGGTTTAGATCGTTGTCTTCGTCCTTTTCTTCTCCAGATGAGCCCAAGTCACGTGTATTTCCTCCGAATGCCATACAAGTGCTAAAAACAAAAAAACAATTTAAGCACATAATCTGGGCATATTTGCATGATTTAAGGGGTTAAATAACCCGAAAAAGTGTATAAATGACACCTCATCAGATACAACCTTCCCCATAAAAAGACAAAAACAGGAGCATACTCTAGTATGACTCTTATAGCCTGGCGGGCCCCCGTCCCCCAGATAAATATTATTTTGGGACCGTCAGGACCGCCACCAGCTAGCCGTTGGAAATCGTGTCTATAAATACTGCACTATTTCTAGCAGAAAAATATACCTCTTTGCATGAATTTTTCTAGTCTTCTTTGTCTCTCTAAAAACCTTCTTTCTCTCACTAAATCTCTTGATCACTAACATTGTTTGATCTTGTTTCAAGTGATCCAATCTCTTCTTCTCATCTCTACTCTCCTCTCTATCAAGTACAAGAGAAGAACATTCGTATTCACCAAGAAACGAATTGTTATTTAGTGATCTCTCCTCTCTTCTTCTAAGTATCAAATCTCTATTGTAATTATCTTGTGTAATTATGTGATTCAGATTGTGTGTAAATCCGATAGTGTAGATCTTGTGATTGTGTAGTGCTTGTGAAGTGGTAGATTGGTTCTAGCTAAGATTAGGACTCGACATTTAGCTTAGTGTCAGAAAATAATGTAAGCGACGTGTAAACGGTTTTCTCCGCCTAAAGGGAGCTTGTTGACATAGTGAAATCTCGAGTAGGATACTCGAGGAGTGGAGTAGGGCGAAGAGGAGCTTCGTAGCCGAACCACTATAAATCTTGGCGTCTTGGTTTGATTGTTCCTTTCCTTATCTCTTTATATTGTTGTCATTGTTATTTAGTATTAGTTTAGATATTTACATTGTTGATTCATATTGTTGATTGGTTGAACATACAACTCGAATCTAAGTATTTTGAAAGCAAACTTTTAAAACGTAAAACGAACCGGTAAACTATTCAACCCCCCTTCTAGTTTCCATAATTGGTATCAGAAGCCGAGGTCACTCAAGATTTTTAAAATATACTGTATTTTAAAGCTTGGATCGATCTATGGATTCTGACAAATATCTAGAAGGGCAATCCATGCAAAGACCACCACTTTTTGAAAGTGATAGTTTTATTTATTGGAAAAATAGATTCGAGACATATGTTAAATCAAAAGATCTTGATCTTTGGCATGTTATTACTAACGGTGATTTTCAACCTATTCAACAAAATCCGGAAACCAAATTAGATGAGGTTATCCCTTTTGAAAAACAAAGTGATGATCTTAAAAAGAAGCTTGCGAAAAATAACGAAGCCAAAATGGTTATTTACAATGCTTTGCCAAGAAAAGAATATGAAAGAATTTTCATGTGTAATACGGAAAAAGAAATTTAGAAAACTTTGTTAATCACCCATCAAGGTAATAACCAAGTCAAAGATAACAAGATCGACCTTTTGGTACAACAATATGAATAATTCGTCATTTCTGAAGACGAATCTATAGATAGTGCTTTTGCTAGATTTAATACTATCATTACTAGTCTAAAAGCTCTTGATGAAGGTTATTCTAGCAAGAATTATGTTAGGAAGTTTCTTAGGGCTATACATCCTAAATAGAGAGTAAAGGTCACGGCGATTAAAGAGTTAAAAGACTTAACATCAATGTCACTTGATGAACTCATCAGGAATCTCAAAGTTCATGAGATGATCATCAAGAGAGATTCTGAAATAGTCAAAGCTAAGGGAAAAAGAAAATCTCTTGCTTTAAAGGGTAAGAAAGAATCTAGTGATGAGGAGTGTTCGACTTTTAGAAGTAAAGATGAATAATAGGCCATGGCGGTTAGAGACTTCAAGAAATTCTTTAAAAGAAGAGGTAGATTCGTGAGACAACCTCGGAACGACAAAAAGACATTCCAAAGAAGCCGAGATGACATGAACGTTAAAGGAGATAGAAAATGTTTTAGATGCGGCGATCCAAATCATCTTATTCGAGAATGTCCAAAACCACCGAAAGACAAGAACCAAAGAGCATTCGTCGGAGGTTCTTAGAGCGATAGCGATGAAGAAGATGATGAAAAAGTCAAAGACAAAACATTTCTCATGGCTCAAGCATCAAATGAGGTACGTTCCGAATCCTCTTACTTTAGTGATGAAAACTCATCAATAGATGATTTAGTTTTAGATAATAAATATGACAAACTGTGCAAAATTAGTTTAAAGATAATCACTAAAACAAAAGATTAAAAGCCAATAAAAATAGTTTAGAACTTAGTATGTTAGTGCAAATATTATGATATTTAAACTAAACAAGTCATTTGGTTTTAATTGTGATAAACAAGTAACTTGTAATACAAAACATAAAATGTGCAAGTTACTCGTGACCACAACTCATCAAAGCATACATTCATCAACACCTCTCGACGTCTCAAGTCTACTCATGCTTCAACTAAAGGCATGAATATATTTGTTATGTTGCATTATGATCAACCTAATTAACAAACAACCTTTGTAAGTTTACTTACACCTTATAAGTAAATTAATCACATTAGAAGAATAGGATAAAACGTAATTACTTAGTTAACTAAAACACAAGATCTTTCTTCTCAGTAGAAGAAACTTCCATATAGGTAAACACATCTTGGAAGATCAAAACAGGGTCTGCCATTATTAGATTTTAAGACAAAAATAATTAGAGATTAAAGACAAAACTACTTTTTCTTGTGTTAATACGATTTAAAAGCAAACGCGTAAAACCCTAAAAATAAATTGTGGATTACATAATGTCGTACAATGACCTAAAACACGATGTGTTATATCTAAGCAAAAGATTTAAAAAGATTTCTAACAATTTTTAAATTCAAAAGTGCGACCCACAGATCCACCTAAAAGGCATACGGATCCACCATCCCTGGATCCGTGGCACCTTGATGGCCAAATTTTGGGTTTTCTATAAATATCACCCATTTGCTTTGTTTTTTACCCAAGCTTTTAACAACCTTTCTTCCACATTATTACACACATTTAGGATCATTATAAACAAGTTTTTATAATGTAAAAAGACAATTAATCAAAACCCTAATAAACCTTGATCATAATGCTTCTAACTTCCATTTGTTGCAAGCATGATTCTACATGATCCTTCATTCAATCAAGTTTAGAGATCTTGTCATCATCATCCACCACACACCTACATATATGAAGATACATCAAAATAAGCCAAGAGACTTGTCATCGTCATCAACAACATCATGCTTAGTGATCTTGATGTTTTAGATTAGGCTTTTACATCCAATTGACAATTATGTCTTGGATCATCATTATACACATTTGTGTGTCAATCATTATACAACAAACTAGATGTTATGTAGTTTATGTGTTTAGGCCATAAAACACAAGGTTTGTTATGTTGGACCATAAAACATAATGGGTTTGGTTGTACCCGAAGAAGGACTCGGTATTTAGCTTAGTACAGGATAAAGTATAAGCGACGTTAGGTTGGTTCTACCACAAAGTAGGACTGGATATTTAGCTTAGTACTGGATAAAGTGTAAGTGACGTTGTATGGTTTTCTCCTCCTTAAACGAGCTAGTTGATCTAGTGAAGTAACTCTCGAGTTAGGTACTCGGGGAGTGGAGTAGAGCAAAGAGGAGCTTCGTAGCCGAACCACTATAAATCATCATGTCCGGTTTGCACTTTCTTTTACTTATCGCTTTACATTTATATTCTCCTTTATTGCTTTATATTTATGTTTGCATTGCATCTATGTTTGTGTTGTATATTGTGTTGTGATGATATGCTTTGTTTGATGTTATTAAGTATAGATGTTGTAGTATAAACTTGAGTGATTGTTTGATACAAAAGTCTTAAGTTTATAATGGAAACGTATTCACCCTCCCCCCCCCCTCTACGATTCCACAATTGGTATCAGAGCCACGTCATTCTAGGTTTCAAAACAAATGGTTTTTAAAATAGAGCACGGTCCATGTATCCAATTTCCTATCAAGTGACACATAATATAAAAAGTTCTTTATTTAGTACTTACATGTTTTGTTGATAAATATAATGTGTTACAATAGCTTGAAGGTCTTTTAAAGAATCTCAAACAAAGTGAATAATGTGTCTAAAAGTGAAATAAACGTTTCTTCCTAAATTTCACCTCTTCTGCGACCTACGGATCCACCAAACCCTGGATCCGTCCATACGGTTTTCAGTTTTTGTCAAACTTTAAAAATTCTTAGAAAATAAACCGTGCGTCAGATTTCGATGATTCAAAAACCAAAATTAAAGTATTTTGAGTGTACTTTCCAATGGAATAGGTCTCAATTACTAATTCAAATTTTAAGTTTGTCAAGTAATAAAAATACCATAGAGTGTCCAAAACTAAAATTTTGTTTTAGCGTAAAAAGTTGATTTTAACCTTTCCTTTCGAGTCGGACACTTTTAATTGGTTTACTTTTGAAAGTTGGTTTATTTTATCCTAGAAAATTAAATGTATTTTTCAAACTTACTAATAAGAAGAAAACTAATTACAAATAAAATCAAGCTATGTTACATTTAATACACAAAACGAAGTGTAATATTTATGTGTGTTATGCTAAATGATTATTTATTCCACTTTGCATCTTAATATTGTTAATCAATCTTTGATATGCTTATTGCATTTGTAGTTGAGCTTATTTGTTGATTAGCATAATCTCATCATGTGTGTTATTTATTAATGTTCATGTATATGCGTCAATTGATCTTATGAAAGATCTCTTGCACGAAGTTGTGAATTTGCTTTTGCATTGCATATAGGAATAGACCACTATGTTTACAAATTTTATATCAACATCTTGTGAATCTTATTACTTAGTCTAACCCACTTAGGATTTAGAGCTAAGTAAGTGTGTCAAACCTTTTAAAAAATATTGTCTTGCGTGACTATCGTGTTACTAGTTTAAGTGATAAAATATGTCAACACTATGTATTCAACACTTACATTTTATCAATGTATCAACAAGGTCTCTAAACCGTGTCATCTTATTATCTTGCTTAAACATAGGTTGTCTAAACAAGAGAAAAGATCATAATAACACATTAGTATGTAAGAAAAGGAAAATATGTTTTGAACTTAGTTTGTGCTTGCATTCGTGTAAGTCACAATCACAACTAATAAATATTTAGATTAAAATGAAAATAGGAATTGTTTTGAATCCTATATTTAAAAGCTTAACTTTTTTAGTACAAAAACACTTTCATCTTAAATTTTCATCTTCGCATAAATTTTCACATTAACATTAACTTGAAATGAAAACATTCACTCTTGTCAAAAGCTTGAAAATATTATATAAACATGTAATAGTTTTGAAAATGATTCGTAATGCTTAAAAATGACTAGAATAATTTTCATACTTTTTAAAATGTCAAAACCTATGCATATTATGTTTGATAACAAATAAGCTTTTCTCACATATAAAATATATGACAATCCCAAATAAACAAATAAACTCATCATTTTAAATGATCTCACACTGAAGACTAGTCTTAGTCTTAATGGAACACATTAGGAACATCTTTATTTTATTTCTTTTAAAAGAGTGTTTGTGAGGGTCAAGAAAGATTTCGGATATATATCGATTCATTATTCAAATTATGATTTATATCATTCTTCGAATCTAATTGTTATGTTTTTTTAGTTTGGATATGAAATCAGATTCATTATTTGTCTAGCTTCAAGATTATATCAAAATCACAACAAAAGATATTATCTCGAATCTGCCTACTCATTGACACTAGGTTGATATGAAAATAATGTCATCCCTTTCCAAGACAAAAAGGATATACATCGGTTCATAACTCACACTTGTGATAATGATGTTATATTGAG
Organism: Tanacetum coccineum; assembly: GCA_026074375.1. NCBI lineage: Eukaryota > Viridiplantae > Streptophyta > Magnoliopsida > Asterales > Asteraceae > Tanacetum > Tanacetum coccineum. The sequence goes on along the minus strand of BQNB010019740.1, from coordinate 51,533 downwards.
TCTACATGTCCAATAGGTGTGTTCCTATTATTAATAATAACATGTATAAAATGCACGTCAAAGTAGGATTGACAACTTAAATGATTCATCCGAGATATTCAAGTAATTTACCTTGCAATGCATTTGGTAAAGTTGTCATTTTTGAAAAACCAAACTCGAGCAAACGCACAACATATGTAACTTTGCTTATCCAATTCAAAAGCACGAATCAAGACTCAAAATCACTTTTCGTTATAACCTTTTCTCTCTATACCAAATAAGCATAACATTATTTTTAACTAAGTATTTAAACCGAGAACAATTCAATTATCTAAGATTAGGATTAGAAATTATGGAACATATTCTATAAACCATTATTTTGCTTTCTTTCTATAAGTGATCGTAAGTGGACTTAGAATATAAAGATGATTATTATTCAAACGATAATTAGTCTCATTATCCTATCCAATTACAAATGTTCGAAATATGAACATGGAGTCAAGATTAGAATTTATCTAGATAACGGAAATATTAATAAAATGACCATAGATATTTTCCTAGTCTACATGTTTAACTAATTTTAGTTATTAAATGAAATTATAAAATCGATCATAAGACAAAAAGAATAATCATCGAATTGCAATTCACACTTGTATTGGCGATGCTTTGTTACGTCTAAATGTTCATAATGCTTGTGTTATTAGCAATGGTCAAAAATATGCTAAAAGCTAACACACTCCTAGTAGGATTGACATCGTTGAAATTCCATCGAGAAATTCACGACAACTTCCACGTTACGCTCAAAACTTGGACGTCGAATCTAAAAGTTCATACCAAGAACCCTTATAACATATATAAGCTTTTCCCATTACTAAAAAGTTAGCACCATCATCCAAATAACAAGAAATCATGTTCTGTCTATTTTCAGACAACTTTGCGACCTACAGATCCTCCATATGGAGATCCGTCTTTGATTTAGGTAGATTTGTCCGTAATCATCAAATTTGAATATATTCCTTTTGTCATTTTGTACTTGTATAAGGTCTAACAAACATGTAATTAACCTTAATAATTGAATATTCACAATATCTACTGAGGTAAATAACCTTAATAAGATTACTTTCAAAAAGATACTCAAAGGTGCATTCTTAGAATGCTTTAATGTAGCACATTCCACCTTGTCACAGTTAAGCGTACTCCTAAGTCCTAGAAGACTCAATCTTGTTTAAACTCATGACATCTTGCTTGCTCTCTTATTTAACCATAGGATTGTGCACGTTATGTTTAGGATTATGAGAACCAGAAAACATATTAGTTAAGTAATATTAGGCCAAGTATTAGTGGACAATGCAAATTTCATCTTTGCTACACTTCGTTAGGCAAACGCGAGAATTCTTCTGTATTTAAAATAGAAGATATTGAGAAATCTTTTACCACTAGAAATTCAATTCTAATACTAACGTGGAATTGCTTAAGGAAGGAAGTTGGGTTTTATTTTTTCAGATTCGTGGTTATTAACCCATAAAAATGTTCGTGTTTAGCCTTATTTGAGCACAAATAGTGATAGTCTCATATTCTTTCTCTAAATTCGTTTAATGGCTCTCCTCTAACTATGCACTAGTTAGTCTACATTGATGAACTTTGTATTTCATTAGGATTACTCATTAAACAAGTAGTAATTAGGATTCTCCTTAGTCGACCTAGACTACTTGCACATCGCATACGTATTTTTGTGATTTCAAAATGTTAAATTGTTCTCATGAAATATGATTATATTATCTTCATGCTAGTTTGATAATCAATGATTACTTGCTTAATTGTTTAATGCATAATTATTTAGACGGTTTTGTTTTTGGTTAGCAATCTTGGCTTAATATCTATAAGTTTATATTTATGATACGTGTTATTAAATGCTAAATGTTAACATGTTTTGTATGATATATATGTATGTGACATAATCATTGTTTTATGTGAGCTTTTATATCATCTACGTGTCTTTCTTGTGCACCCGCACTATATCATTAGGTACCTCTATCTAGATAAACATATAGACGTCACATAATCTTGTACATCAATTTATTTGATTGTTATGATTAATACACTTAAGTGACTTAGTGTCTTTTAAGCTTAGGGTATTGTCTCGTGTCACTAAAATTTATCAAGTACACATGCATAATCATCTTAATCCCTAAGGATTTTAATTTATATCACTTTGATCATTATCTTATTTATTTACTTGATTCTTTTCTTCATGAAATACGTTTTCCGTCCCTCGTCGTAAACGGTCAAATACTCAAAACTCCACATAGTAACTCGCTCCCACTCCTTAGTTACTATATCAACCGTCTCCTATCTTTAGGGATCCGCTTCTTAACTATAAATGATTATACCACTCATATTCATACCTAATTCATTACACGAAAACCTTAGTCACGCCTCTACCACTATATAGATGGCTAATATCTTCTCTCCACCATTTTTGCTACCACCTTTAAGATAACCTCATACCTCATCATGTGATTGTTCTATGAACATTAGCAATGCTTGAGAAGAGCTACGTAACTTCACGGTTGAAGATAGTCGTATGCTAACCATCATCCCTCTTGACATTGTCAAGCTCATCGGTTTCGTCATCATTTGTTTTCTTCTTCATTTATTTTTATTATTCGACACGTTATGTCCGGATGAGCACGAATTAAGTGAGAGGGAAAACACACTCGTTCACATATAGTCTTTCACCAAATATTCTTAAGAACTCACAAATGTGATTCTTATTCCCTAGAAACCAATTCAAACAAACCTTTACCCTACGGACTCATCTCGTTTTCCATCACACATGTACACCTCGTTCACACAAACCAAATTGGTGCCCAAGATCGTAACCTGGCTCTTATCCTAACTTCACTATTAGGAATAATACCTCCTCAAACAAGATCACTCATTTTTTTTGAACACTTATTTCTTTTTCCACAACACAAGTACACCCCGTTCACACAAACCGATTTGGTTCTTGTCTCCTACCCTAACACGCTAGTACACCACGTTCACATATTCTCAAGAATTCACAAATGTGATTCTTATCCACTAGAAACCAACTCACAAGAACACTCAACTTTTATTCTAACACACAAGTACACAACGTTCACATAAACCACAATTGGTTCTAATCACTTATCCTGACCTGACTATTAGGATCAATACCTCCTCAAGACATGAACACTTCACTCTTTTGAATATCCTCATTACTAGAACCTTCAACCCTTAAGTAAACCTTATAAGAACGTCGTCTACCACACACTCAAACCTTACAACTACAATCTACTCTTGATGGTAATAGATTGTTTGTGAACCATCAATACTTTAACACAAAACCTTGCAAGTATACTTCACTCTTGATTGTGAAAGAACCTTTTACCCGTATGTCGATCATACACAAACCCTATCACTAGACTTCACTCTTAATAGTGATGACTACTTTCACATACCCAAACCTCACAAGAAACACTTCAACCATACACTCAAACCTAACAACTATACTTTACTCTTGATAGTAATAGTTAGTTCAACAACCTTTAATCCTCACAAACATCATACTCAAAATGTATCCCTACACAATCTTGACATCAAGAACATTTCACCAACTTGATCACCTTCGCCACCAAATATTGGTCCTCACTTTCAAACTCCCATACTAAAGAAATTATCTCCTCAAGAACACTCCACACTTATCCAATAACCATTACAAGTGATCCTTTCATTTTTTTCACAATTGAGTCTTTTAGTTTTGTTTCCACTTACTAGCAAGTGAAGAACATAAAGAAGATATTCAATCTTCAAGTGTTATTAAGTCACCACATTGTTGTGTCTTTCATTTTTCTTTCACTATGAAAGAACTACCACCTCGTCTCACACATCCACCTTTGTTCGTCAACATTGACAACCAAACACATGCAACCCAATCACTCGTGTCATCGTTAGTGCAAACGATATATTATTCTAAACCGTCCTTATCAACCTTATCTCAACACCTTCCCTCTTCTTTCTCGCTCATCCTTTACCACTTTCCATTATATGGAATTGTTTTTATTTACTTCTAGGTGCATATTATTTTTTTACTATTTATTCTTGTCATAATATAACTACTTTCGAGTATATATTTTTGACATGCCGTGTTAAAATATTATTGACATCATTTTACTTTTATATGTCATAATAATTATTTTATAATAATAATTATTTTTCTTTCTTCTAAGAACATACTTGGAGTATGTCTTCTTAACAAATCATCCTTATCATCAACATTTAGTTAGACCCAAAGTCTTACAAAAATGTTTTTCCAGGAACACCCCACACATGAAAAGCACACATAGTGCTTAACAAACAAACCTTGAGGATTTAGGAATCTCTCAATACAACCCTTGACAAAAGTCTATCCGAAGTCAAATCATGATCTTTAGTAGATAATCATTTCTTAAGGAACAGGTCGTTCTAAAAACAATAGTACTCTTTATCCGAATGACATCTTGGATGAAGTTGTTCTCATAACAACGGTGTGTCAAACTATAAACGAATTATGTTCACGTTTATTAAAGTTGTGTGATTGGTTGGATAAATTTGATGTCAATTGAGTCTTAGTCATCAAGCATGTGTCTTTGCTCTTTATTTTGGTTGTTATTTTTTTTAAATAGAATTGCATGTGTCTAGTTTCCAACATTTGTTGAAAGCCTCTTACTTTAGAGTACTCATACCTAGGACATGCATATCATGTTCCCCGATAGTATATTACTATATGAATTTTTGCTATCATGATCTTTTTTATGATTTCTATTACTATATGTACGTTTGATATCATAATTGATCTTATTGCTAGCTTACTATGTGCGATTATTATCTTTTTTTAGACTTGCTAACATGATGCTTAACATCTATATGACTTGGTAGGTTAACATATTAGGACCCTTATATGCTATTGTTCATGATTTAAGTGTTTACATGCTAAGTGTTTTGAGTTTTGGTTGCAAAATGCAGTTCTGGCCGTTTTTGTTGAAGTCTGCGACCAACGGATCCACCATATGGTAGATCCGTATGTTGTTTTGGTGGATCCGTGGCTTACCAGTCCAGGAGCCAAAATTCAAAAATTCATGATTTTTAACTTTTTCTACTTTATCTTATAATCGTGCTATATGATACTATATGGGTTTTTAAATCTTAATTTAAAACACTATTCTCATATAATTTTTCTTGTCACATACATAGCTATCATCGTTATTATGTATATGTGTACTTGTCTACTAACTTTGTTTTGTAGTACACTTTCATAACTCAATACCTTGGTGTCTCAAACAAGGGGAAGCTTCCGATAAGCACTTAGAGAGTGCATCTTGTATACATTTAGTTGCGTATACTCGTCCAACGGAGAATCTAGTTTCACACTAACATTTTTTGTAGGTTTTTGATAATACCTTGATGCCTCAAATAAGGGGGAGCATTCGTCAAGAAGAAGTATATACGCATCTATCATATATTTCTCCTATTGCTTCATGATATATATTATGTTGCACAAAACTAACCCTTGATGTAAGTCTTTGTAAGAAATTTGATCCATGGATTCGTTAGCAACCAAGGTCAATAATCATAGGAGTGCCATGAGCTAGGGGGAGCTCGAGAACATCAATGTGGATACTTTAAAGTTGCTTAAAAGATGAAGATTTAAGTATAACTTCACTAGGGATGATGCAATCTCGCCTTTCTAGGGAAAAACAAAGTTTAACTCCAAGGACACTCCCTTTTAGGACAACAAGGATAGAAGAGTGTAGACGGAGGTAGATTGAGACATACACCTTTTTGTTTTGACAAAAGGGGGAAAAGGGAAGTGTAAACGAGTAACTTTTAAATTTTACTAGGTTACAAGTTTACATATATGTCATCATCAAAAAGGGGGAGATTGTTAATGCAAATATTACGATATTTAAACTAAACAAGTCTTTTGGTTTTAATAGTGACAAACAAGTAACTTGTAATACATAACGTAAAATGTACAAGTTACGCGTGACCATAACTCATCAACAAATACATTCATCAACACCTCTCGACGTCTCGAGTCTACTCATGCTTCAACAAAAGGTACGAATATGTTTTTTAAGTTGCATTATGATCAACCCATTTAACAAACCATTAAAAATGATTAACACGTTTTTACAAACTAGCCTAATGATTAAAACACATTTTATCATTAAGTCATTTTTAATAAATATTTTTAAGTTTACTTACATCACCACTAAACAAATGCTTTTAAGTAATCCTTTATTTAATAATGATTAATCGCATTAGTGAATTAGACAAATTAGGATTAACCACTTTTGGAAACAAATCTTATAAGATATTTCATATCTTACAAATCGTTCCTTTTTAATGTTAAGATTGATTTTCCTTTTAGAACAAAATCAAATCAAATTTTATAAGTACATTAAGATCTAAGCAAAATATTTTAAAAGATTTAAAAGGATATCTAACAATTTTGAAATTCAAAAGTGCGACCTGATATGTGTGAAAACACATATCCGTTTTATATCAAAAATAACCCATAAAAGACAAAATTTTGCTTAAAATACTTGTATATTGCTTGTTTTGTCTTTGTGATTGTGTAGGTACGGATATAGCAAAAATAATAAGAAAACGGTCAAAACCGGACAATCACGGACACAGGAATGGAAAAGAGAATACAAGAGCCGGGAGAATGCTATCAAAGGTCAACAAAAGTCAAACCTTTGTCAACCAAAGTCAACCACAAAATGACAAAACCCAAATTTCCCAAAATAGTCCCTCAAAGTTAAACCAAATTAAAAAAATAATCCTTAAACCCTAACGGTGTTAACTCTTTTTATTATAAGAGTTAACACCCGTTAACCTTTTTATAAAACCAAGCCTAAGCCCAACACCCAAATACCCGGCCCAAAACCTTTTGTATAAGCCCAAGTCAAACCATTTTACCCCGGGTTAAAGAAAAGTCAAACACACCCTCCTTTTATAAAAGGTAAAACGCGGGAAAAACAGTTTTAACTGTTCATCATCTTCCCCGTTTTACCTCGAGCTCAAATCAAGGGGTAAATCCAAATTGGTGACATGGCTACGCAATTCAAGTGAAAAAGGACACCTTGGCAGAGTTAAACGTCACATGATGCTCTCATTGGCCAATTCCCAAAAGGAAGGACACGCGTACAATGAAGGAAACACACCAAGGACTAGTATTTTGCACTAAAAGGCTTGAAAAAGAAGCATAATGGCTCTAACACACGGAATGCCACGTTGGCAATCCGTGTGCTCACCAAAGTGATAAAACGGCTCAAATTATGACTCAATGATTGGAATTTATTCAAGGGATAAGATCAAGACAATGAGAGCGGGGCAAGAGGCCTAGAACCTTCATTCTCAGGCTATAAATAGCCCTCATATTCACACACACGGAATATCTAGTTTTTAGCTATCTAAAATTTCTAGTTAAAATGTAATTTTCATAAATTAGCTTATGTAGTTTTAATTCAGTTTTTTTTAAAAGCTTATTGTAATCTCAGTTTCAACAAATTGTAATCAGTTTTTCAAGTTAATAAAATCATAAGTTTTATTTTAATAATCTGTCATAAGCTCTTTACTCTCAAATGTTATTGCTACTATTTCATAAGCTCTTGTCTAGCTCTTTAAGTCTCTAAGCTCAAATTGAGCTATTAATAAAGCTCTTAATATACTTAAACTAATAAAATCAGTCTTAATACCTTGGCTTATAGATTATGGACTTTTGGATGCTAAGCTTACAATGGAAGAGCTTATTGGACCTTACTAGCTTATCCTTATGATAAGCTAGAGCTATTGAAAGCTCTTTTGAGCACTATTGCCTTTGTTTAGCTAAGGCTTTTGTAAGTTCCCTTTAATCTTCAAGTATCTTAGCTTTAATTTTGCATATGCTTATATTCTGCTTATAGTCTATTGCCTTTGTTTAGCTAAGGCTTTTGTAAGTTCCCTTTAATCTATTTGTGCTTATTAAATATGTTTGAATATCTATTTTTAAGTTTTATAACATAGATCTTAGATTTCTTAGTTTTTATTCATAAAACTGTCAAAAACTGAAATATATAAGCATAGTTCTTAGTTCTTTGTTTCTGGCTTATTTACTTATTAATATAAGTTCATTAGGTTTGTCATAAGCTATTTGTTATCTGGTATTTAGGATTTAATCTCTTAATTTCATATTTAAAAGCTTAAGATGGTTTTAAGTGAAATAAGGGGGTGTTTGGTATAAGCAGTATTAACTACAAGTTAATACTGTTTGATGCTTTTGATCCTTTAATTTCAATTTAACTTCCAAACTTTGGTTTATAAATGAAGGAATTATTAGTTTGATTAGGTGTAGTTAAGATTCCTTAAGTTTTCTATTTGTTAAATTTGATCTGTGAGTTTGTTATCTGTCTTAGTAGCATTTAGAGATTTAATAGTGTTTAGTTGTTATTGTTACCTTATATGCTCTTAGTTTGGTGTCAAATAGGAGCTAGATTTAGCCTAATAAGTCTGCATTAAGAGGATTTAAGTTTTGGTCTTTTGTGTGCTAACTGCATCAGATAGATAAAAATGCATAAGTACATTTTCTAGCTTAATTTTCAGAGTGTAATTGAAGTTATTAATATTTGATATTCATAGAATAAGCTGTCCTTAAGTCATAAATCATCTTTTTCAATTTGGATTTTCAAAATAAGCTCATAAGATTATCTGTTTTTAAGCTGCAAAAGTGAACTTTGTCTTTTCAAATCCAAAGCAAACTCAGAACATTCTGAGTTTCTAGGCTAATTTCATTTAGCTTTTTCATTAAGCACTTAGTTTTCAAAATAATTTTTAAAAGTAGATTTAGGTAGCTTATTAGCTGTAGTATAAGCCTGCATAAGTCAGATTCCCACAAGGATCCAAGAGCTTATTGAAAAATAAGCTCAAAGATCCCTTTAGGGACTGTTTGGTTATTAGTTTTAATAAGAAAGTGCTTATTTTTAGCTTTTCTACAACTTTGCTTTTATAAGTTTTCAAAAAAAGGGAAGGTGAGAAAAAGGGAAAAAATTCGGGGGTGAGCCTGACTCAACCCCCGACCTCAACACCCTTCACCCCTTTTATAACACACCACACGAGACCTCCACTACCAACCGCGCACCTATGACTTTTTCATTAATAACTTCGCAAAATCTATTTCATAGATACTCATTTTACTTTTAATTTTATAAAGCTGTTTTAGCTTATTGCCCGTAGCTTATTCATTAAGCTTTGACCAAAAAGCTTATTTTTTCCTAGAATTCTCCATCACTTATAGAGACTTTTTTGGGAATTTTTCGTAATTTTTCATTATCGTTTGTTATTTTTAAACATTTAATTTAGTTTAAAACTTTAAAAAATAGAAAAATAATCAAAAATATATAAATCTTTTTTAGAAAATTTTCTTTATCAATAAGTTTTTAGGAAAATTAGTTTTGCCTTCGTAGGGTTTAATTTGCAAAATTTTGATTTTTAAAGAACGAGATTCGTTCCCTTTCTCATTTTTCGAGTGTTTTACAAGCTCATATTCACTCCGTTTTTTATGTTCTATTTTTCTTTAACCTACTTTTTAGTCAAATTAGAGACCATTAAAAAGAAAATTTTAATTTAGGTTTAATTTTAGAAATTTAGGGTTTTTGACTGCCGTTTAGGGTTCCCGTTTTGCGTTTTTAGTCAAAGTTTGATTTCCCGTTATTTGTTTTCGTGCTTAATTATTATCATTTGCTTATTTTAAATTGTAAAAGTAGATAATCAAATAAATCTTTGTTGTTTTTTTTTTTTTTTTGTGTTTTTTTTTTTTTTTTTTTTTTTTTTTTTTTTTTTTTTTTTTTTTTTTTTATTTTTTTTTTTTCTTTTTATTCCCTTTTTTTTTTTTTTTTTGTTTTTTTTTTTTTTATTTTTTTTTTTTTTTTTTTTCCTTATTTTTTTTTTTGTTTTTATAGTTTTATTTTTTTTTTTTTTTTGTTTCTTTTTTTTTTTTTTTTTTTTTTTTTTGTTTTTTTCAATTCAATCATGTCCGAACATCAACGTGGTTTCAATTTCATAAATCGTTGTAGGAATAACGACCCGGAATGATCATACTTCCCGTTAATAAACGTATATATATTATACGTGAAGATTTTCTTTTTTACCTTGTCCTCAAGGGTAATTTGGTAATTTTTCATCATATATATATTTTATTAATACGTGTGTTGGTTTTATACCAATCAATTTTTGGCGCCGTTGCCGGAGATTTGTGATTAAGATTTCTTCGTTTGAATTTTGTTGATCGTGATTTGAAAGACCCTTTCGTTTTTGAAAGTTTGTTTTTGTTAAAAAAATCAAAAATATAAAAAACTATAAAATATAAAAAGTAAAAAAATATTTTTCTTTTCTTTTAGTATAATTATCATATAAAAAGAAAATATATATATATAAAAATAGTCCAAAATAAAAAAATAAAATAAACAAAGTTGGTAAAAGAACACCAACAAATAATACCTTCAATTGAGGTAATATCCATTATAGTTCCCAACTCTCGATCAAAGATTTAAAAACTAGCCATTGTGTCCATTTACGAAATACAGCTCACCTTAAAAAGGTAAAATTTTTTTAAGAGCTACCGGTGAAGTAAATTTGATTATTTGGTTCAAGTTGTCTATCTCGTTAGCCGTTAAAATAGTTTGTTAAAAAAAAGAAAAAAAATTAGTTTAAATTTTCTTTTTCTACTTTGTGCATGCGCACTTGTTCTCAAACCCGCAACCATAACCGTCAACAACAAGCCCCACCGGCTATTGTAGAACCATTTAATTTAGTAGAGCCTTTTGATAATCCTCCCATAGGCCGATAACCGGACTATGACGGAATTGCTTCAAGCACCCACCGCGGGGTACGAGGATGCAATCGTAATTCCCGAAATCAATGCTAATTTTGAGTTTGAAGCATGGTTTGATCAATCTTGTTCAATAACACCAGTTTACGAACATTATAAATAGTATCCACCATGCTCACAATCCGTTATTTCAATAAGAGATCACCTCAACGAAGAGGGATTCCCGTACATCCCGAGCCACGTCCAATTAAGCTTATAGCTTTTTCCAATTTTCTCTCGATATGTTTAGCCCGGATTTGGCTAGAAAAACACCTCCTCGATCAAATTTTGAACTTGATGGGATGATCTTGTTTCAAAATTCATTAATCAATTCTTTCCTCCTTCAAAAACGACAAATCTTCGAAACGAAATCACGAGATTTCAACAAAGATTTGATGAATCATTTTATGAGGCTTGGGATCGATTTAATGACCTTCTTCGAGCATGCCCACATCACGGATTTTCAGAATTACATCAACTAGATACGTTTTACAATGCTTTGAATGCTAATAATCAAGATTCGTGAATTCCCTGCTGCGGGTGAAAACTTTTTGGATAAGAACCTCGTGAAATGCTATGAAAATTATCCAGAGTAAATCTAAAAGTTCGTAATTCACGAAACAAGGCAGTCTTGCTAAATGAAGTTCGAATTCATCTACACCTGGAATTTCACCCGATGTTTGCTGCTCTTACAACCAAGGTTTCTGACTTAAATTATGATGTAAGACCTATGCTTAACGACCAAGCAAAAAAAGCCTCAAGATCTCGTGCCTGTAAAAGCGGTCGAGCAGATTTGTGTAACTTGTGGAGGTGCTCATTCTTATAGAAAATTAATCTAGCCACCATGGCAATGTTTAATCGGACAAACATTCAAGATTACGTTCCACAAGCTCTGCTGCTGCCAATGATTAATCAAGGAAATACCAATTCTAGACCTACCGATTGTTTGCAAATCGAAATTTCCGACCTCCTAGTTTCTCCGATTCAAAACAATCAAAACACGTTTCAATCCGAATCAAGGAAATAATTCAACCAAAATCGAGGAATCCAATTATCAAATCAAAACCGTGGACATAACTCTATCAAGGTCAAGTTTATCAACCTCCGACAAGTCAACCACCCGTTTACCAAGCCAACCTTATCAAAGCTTCGCTTCCGCAATGCAAGTGGGTTGTTCAAGACCGATTTTGAGAATTATGTCAAGGCTAATGATGCAATATTAAGGAATATGCAAAATCAAGGCCAAGGTTTACAAAACCAGATGACAAATTTAACGGAAATGCTTTCTAAGTTCGTAAATTCCAATACCGCTTCATCTTTGAGTTCAGGTTCTCTTCCAAGTAACACGGTTACTAATCCGAAGGAAGACTTGAAGGGTATTACTACCCGAAGTGGTGTTGCTTATCAAGGACCTACGATTCTTACTTCTTCTCCTCAAGTAGTGGAACGTAGAACCGAGGTGACAAAGGACCCGGTTTTTTCTACTAATAACGGAATTACTGAAGATGTCCAACCTCCGGTTGTCCTAGTTGAAAACCAAAATCCAGTTTCTCAGCATTAGATGCTCCCAGTTAGAGCATGCGATGCCTATCCCACGCAACCGTCGATTCCTTATCCTTTCAAAGGCGAAATGATGAAAAGCCGCCTTGAAAATGCTAACGAATAAAAAGATAAATACCTATGCAATCTATAAGATATGAGATTCAAAATTAGTATCATGATAGCTTTGACACTAATGCCCAAATTTGCTTCCAACTCATAAAGCATTAATCGGAATATAAAGAAAGAGCTTAATGAGAATGGCTAGAACCCCTTTGAACGAACATTACTTACTACTCGCGTCATACTTAACAAGTTACCCGCAAAACCTACTTGGTGACCCCCTGACAGAAATCCTTATTCCAAGTAAAATTCCCGAATGGATGAGTGCATAGTCCTTGGGTCGATCTTGGCGCTAGCATAAATCCTCATGCCATTTCCGTGTGGAAAAAGCTTTACCTCCAAACCTGACTCCGACGTGGCAATGAACACTAGAACTAGCATACCGTGTCGAAATTCCCGACCGCTTGGTATTGCTAAAGATGTCAACGTTAAAGTTGGTGTATTCCAGTTTCCAGCCGACTCGTGGTAGTAGATTTTTTGAACCAGACCCTTCGAGTACCTCTAATTCTCGGGAGGTGTTTTCTTAAGACCAGTCGTGCTTTGAGATAGAAGTGTACAAGTTGGATTAACCCTTCGAGAGATAATGAGGCATTACTTACAATCTAGGATCAAACTATCGAAGATACTCAGTTTTAATAATAATGATATGACGGCGAACCGAATCGACGTGGTTTGAATTAGCTTTGTGAGGAGTATTCTCATAAGTTCTAGGATTTTTCAGACATGATCGCCATTGGCAATCCCACCTATACTCTCCGATATGACCTGATAGTTTCAACTTCTTCTCCGACTTCTCACTTTCCTTTTAGGGGATAGTGATTTCTACTTTCTAGAAGAACTTATGCTTTTCTTGCTTTAAGCCGACGATCCAACTTCAAGCCGAAAGTTTGATGAATCCTATTATGACCTAAAGGGGTACATTCTTATTCTCGTGCACTCCTTAATAAGTGGATTCCTTCACCTCCTCCGAACCAAGGAAATTTATATGCCGGAAATCAGAAGAGGAACTTAAACTTTTGAAGCTAAAACTAGCCAAATCTTCAATTGATTAACCTCCCGATTCGAACTTAAGGATTTACCACCACCTCATACTCGAATAATGCATTTTGGAAGACAACAACAAGTTGCCGGTCCCATAATTGCCAAAAGATTTGAGTGTCGATGAAAAGACCCCGCTCTCATAAATTTCTAAAGTCCCCAAAAGCAAGCCATCGTTGGAAACTCTTCTCCCGACATAAAGGGTATTAACCCAGAAATATTTGTTCTCATAAAATTCTAACTGGAAGAGGATTATATGAACCAGACGAATCCAACATCCGAGGAGGGTTAACCAAATATCCATGATGTCATTAAGAAAGAGTTGAAAAACTCTTGACGCTGGATTGATCTACCCAATCTCGGATAGTCCTAGGGTAGCTCAGTGCACGTTGCCAAAGAAAGGATGGGATGACCGTGAGTGACTAATGATGAAAATGAGTTGTACCAACTAGGACTTGTAAAGTGATGGAGAGTTTGGTATTAATTATCATAATTTGAATGAAGCCACCTGGAAAGAACCCACTTCCTTTGCCGTTTAGGATTAAATATGCTTGAGAAGACTCGCCAGAACAGAATACTATTGTTTCCTTTGATGGTTTCGGGTTACTTTTCAAAATACCAAACGATACCGAAAGATCAGAAAGACCACATTCACGGCTGCCCGATTACGGAACGTTTTGCTTACTCGCTCGTAACGCATGCCTTTTGGCTTATGCAATCACCAGCCACGTTCCAGAGGTGTAAGATGGCTATTTTCCATATTATGATAGAAAAGACAATGGAAGTAATTCATGGATGACTTTTCAGTTTTGGAAATTCGATTCTCAATGTGCCTATTCCAATTTATAAAATATGCTTAAAATGTGTGAAGACACTAATTTGGCTCTAAATTGGGAAAAAGCCATTTTATGGTGAAAGAAGGCATCGTGCTTGGATATAATATTTCAAAGAAAGGAATCGAAGTCGACAAAGCCAAAATAGACGTGATTGCTAAGTTACCTTACCCAACTATTAGGGTTAGGAGTTTCCTTGGACATGCATGTTTTTACCGTAGATTTATCAAGGACTTTTCAAAGATTTCTCGACCCATGACCCATCTCCTTGAGAAAAATACTCCTTTTATTTTCTCCGAAGAATGTATTCAAGCTTTTCAGACCTTAAAGAAGAAATTAACCAAAGCCCCAATTTTGATTGCCCGCAATTGGGACCAGCCCTTTGAGCTTATGTGCGATGCGAGCGACTATGCCATAGGTGCGGTTCTGGGGCAACGAATTGAAAAACACTTTAGGCCTATACATTATGCAAGCAAAACAATAACCGAGGCGGAATCGAATTACACTACAACAGAAAAGGAAATGTTAGATGTGGTGTATGCATTCAAAAAATTCCGATCATACCTCATCATGAATAAAAGCATAGTGTATACGGACCATTCCGCCCTTAAGTACCTATTTGCTAAAACAGATGCCAAGGCAAGATTGCTACGTTGGGTTCTCCTTCTTCAAGAATTTGATTTTAAAGTAATTGATACGAAGGGAGCCGAGAACGACGCGGTCGATCATCTTTCCCGATTAGAAAACCCGTATGAAAATGTTCTCGATCCAAAGGAAATAAACAAAAATTTTCCTCTCGAGACACTTAATATGGTGACTTCTCGTGGTAACCTAAGTACCCTGTGGTTTGCCGACTATGCAAATTACCACGCGGAGAATTTCATTGTCAAAGGAATGTCAACTCAGCAGAAAAACAAATTTTTCAAAGATGTCAAACATTATTTTTGGGACGGCCCTTTTCTATTCAAAACTTGTGCGGATCAAGTAATCCGGCAATGTGTTTCGGGCCAAGAAGTTGCTGACATCCTCACAGCTTGCCATAGTGGACCCTGATTGGAAATTTTTCAAACTATAATATATAATATATAATAAAATATAAAATATATATAATCTAAAAAACACAAATCAATGAAACCGAGAAGTAGTATAGAATGTTCCCGGGTCGTTTATCCCCAACGAGGCTGTGCTGGAAAATCGATACAGTCGGAAGATTGGAGTTTGAATGAGAGAAATGATTGGAGAGTGTGGAAAGCTAAATTAAACAATAACAAATAAAAACGATTAAGAAAAACCTAAAAATTTTGAAATTAAGCTGAAAAACGAGAGCACGAATCCTGAACAAGGGGTCAAAAACCTAAAATCTTTAAAATTAACCCTACAACTAAATTTTTACTTCTAAACTACTCTAGGGGACTAATAATGAAGAATAAAAAAAACTAGACTGAAAACGGAGGTCGTTTGACCCAAAAACGAGTCAAGACAAAACCCGTACCCGAGCCCCGTTCTTTAAAAATCAAAAAGTTACAAAAATGACCCTACGAAAGTTTTTATATTTTTCCTACGAAATATATGACTAAAGAAAATTTTCTAAAAAAGAAAAATATTTTTTTGATAATTTTTATATTTTTTATGAATTTTTAAAACTTATAACGAAATTAAATTATAAAAAATACTAAACTATTTTTAAAAATTCTGAAAAATTTACCTAAAATACTAGACACTAAATACTACCTACGAAAAATAAGAAACTAAAAATTTGCTTATAAATAAGCCCGAAAATAAGCTGTAAACAGCTTATAGCTTTAAAGTGGAAAACAAGGTTAAATACTAAAGCCCTTGGGATACTAACGTAAAAGTCCCAAGGGCGCAGCGGTAACACTTGTTACCAAAAAGAGAGGTGTACGAGGGTAGAGGCCCGGGTTCGAGTCTTGCTCACCCGGGTCACCCCTTGTCTCCTTTTTTTTTTATGAAAAACTTTGTGAACCAAAGTTGTTAAGCTCCTTGAGCTTAACAATTTCTAAAACTACAACTTTTTCTAAAAGCTTATAAATAAGCTTAAAAAGAGCTTCTAAGGTGGAACAGAAGCTAAATGGAGCTTAACGGCTAAAAAAACTAAGTCTTTTGGACTCTTGTGGTCACTTAAGTAGAAACTTGGGACAAATAAGCAAAAAAATATTATCTAACTAGCCTAAATAAGCATAAAGAGCTGAAACCTATAACTAAATAAGCTGAAAGAGGGCTTAAATGACAGAAAGCTAAATGAGCTTAAAGCTTAAAAGGCAAAAGGGCAAGGTCTTGGGCTGTTTACACAAAATAAGCTAAGACAATAAGAAAATAAGCACACACACCCTAACACACTAACCTAATTAGCTACTAGGAAAACAAATAAACTCCATGGAATAAGCTCAATAAGCCAAGAAGTGGCTTAATACCCACAACAGTACTAACTTAAGAGTTAGTACTCTTGGGTATGGATTTGGGCCTAGGGACAAAAACTTAGCTTAAAAATAAGCAACTAAAAGGGCTTTTTAAGGCCTGAAACTAAAGGAACTTAACAAAGAGCTTATTGGATTTTTAGAAAAGCCAATAACTTATGCTGAGGTTACTAATAAAGCTGGATAATGAAGGCCTTAAAGAGACCCATGAGCACCCAGGGGAAATAAGCAAGGGCCAGGACAAGGGCTTATATTGACAGCTTTGAATAAGCTGTCAAATAAGCTCAAAATACAAAGATAAGTTAAAACAGATGAAAAATGACTTAAGGTGAGCTTATGCTAAAAATCTAGGCTTCTAAAAACAATTTAAAGATGCTGATTTTAGCTCTTGATTCAGTGCGCAGATTTTTTCTTTTTACTACCACGTAACCCCCCCCCCCATGTACATCTTTACAGCTTTGACTACTCAATCAATATACGTGTGTGTGTCGTCCACAAAGCACTTGTTTACACCTTGTTTAGACACACAATGCCACTCTTTTTTAAACCACAACTCAAGATTACAATGGCTTATCCAAATAAGCCATTGTAACTCTTTTCTAAAAACCACAACTTCAAAGAACAATTGTAAAAACTTAAAAAACAGGATTTGACTAAAAAACTTTGGTAAAACAGACTCAAATAAGCTCAAACACTTAAGCTAAATCTACCCATGTAACCCCAACCCATACCAAACCATTTTGACCCATTTTCCTACTTAACCCAAACATCCCCTTAAAAATAGCTTAAAGGCTGTTTAAGCTTATTAAGGGTGATTTAAACCACGAAAATCAAAGACAGTAAGCTAAACATGCATAAAAGACATAAATAAGCAAAAATTAACAATAAATAAGCACTGAAATAAGCTAAAATAAAAAGTGACAGTAACTAGGCTAATTTGGACAGAAAATGGTAAAAACTTGCATAATGAAATTTAAACTTATAACACCTATATTTTAAGCACTAATAAGCAATAATAAGCATAAATAAGCATGCCCAAAAGAAAAATAAGCACCAATAAGCTGAAAATAAGCTAATGCTAAAAATGAGCTAAAAATGGACTTGAGAAACTATACAAACCACTTTGCTCTAAACAAGGGGAAAATAAGCTAGTAAAAGCTTATTCTAAAGCTCCAGCTTATTAAATAGCTTGGTATTGTCATAAAGCCCATCCAATTCTGGCTTATATCCAAAGTAACAAGCTGTGGTACTTTTCGAGTGGAATTTTTAGTACAAGTTCAAATCTTTATTAGCTTATATAACTTGTTAGTGAACATATCTTATTAATAAGCTGTTTTAAGAGCTTTTTAACACATATAAAGGTAATTTAAGCAGTTTGACAATAAAACTCAAAAACGGGTATAAAACCTTAAAACTTCAACACTTCATTAACTAAAAAAAAGGTACAAAGAACTTGCAATAAGCTGTAAATAAGCTGAAAGAAACATAAAAATGACTTAATTTAAAGAAAGATAAAGACTTCTACTCTACTTACTAAATTCGGCTCACATAGCCTCCTATTTATACTAAGAGTTAAGTCTTCAGCCCTTCTTTCTTGTGTTTCTTCTGTGAGAGACTTCAACGCCCTAATCTCAGCCATTGATAGCAATTGTGCTTCTTTAAATCCATCCTAGCCATTGATTCGGCTAATGATCATTGAGAATGGTGAGATTGCCAACATTGGCAATGGCTTTATGGCTGGTTGAATTTAGTGGGGGGGGGGGGGGTGATGTTTACCCATGGTGTTGAAAGGGTTATGGGATAAAAACGGGGTGGTTAACCCGTGACTTGTTTGGGGGGAAGAATGGGCGGGAAAAGCTGTTTTGAGTTTAACAGGGAAGGGTTTGGTGGTTTGCCAACTTTGGCCCCTCAAGGTTATAGGGTATTTTGCATCTATAGTCCTTGTGGTGATATAAGGTTGAGGGTTTGGCAGAAATTGCACCCTTCAATCTTACTATCTCTTATAACAAACATAGTCCTTTGGGTAAACAAGATTGGGACATTGGCAGGAATGCCCCCTCACTTGTTATTTCAAGCAAATTGCAAAATCAGCCCTTGTAGTCTTTTTCTTTTTGTAATTCACTTAGGGATTTGACATTTTTGGTCCCTTAAGTTATATTTCTTTTGACTTCCTCTTGACTTTGGCTTTGTCGGGGTTGACTTTGACTTTGACTGTTTGACTGTTTGATTTTCCTGTTGACTTTTTGACTTGGTTGACTTTTTGGCTTTTTAGATTTGCTTACGACTTTTCACACTTATTCCTTTCCTCCTCTATTCCGTGCACTAGTTTGTCATTTTTGCTTTGTTTTTCGTTCTTTGTGAATATCCGTTTCCTGCACACACAAATGCAAAACAAACATATCTTTGACAGTTTTTTGTCTGTTTTTGGTCATTTTAGCTTGTTTTAAAAGGTAAAAGGTATACTAAGACATTGCCGTGTCCTCACGTAATGCTATAAGTTAGCAGTTAGAAAACCAAGAATCTCGATCCCCCTCGACTAATTACTTTGAAAAATAGCTAAGTGTTCATCGAGGGGAATTAAAGAATCAAGAGTTTAGAGAAGCCCCGTTTTCCCATTTTTAAATGATATACACTTATTCCTAATATTTTTGTATTTTTATCTTTTTCTCATCTTTTTGTATTTTTCTTTTTAAGCAACTAACTAACTTATTTGACTTTCGTTGTTTTATAACTGTTAGGGATCATAGAACAAGATGCATTTCGATTCGAAAATGCCCCAAAAAGGATAAATTCATCGTTCCCAACTTTTTACTTATTCCAAACCAAGCTTATAACGAAATCACCATTAAATATCAGTTAGGATGCTAACACTACTCGTATTTGCAACTTGTGAACTTTTCACTCCCAACAACTATTATATATTGGGTGAATGTGCCATTTTGAATTTCAACCATGGATCAACGTTTTCAAAATTCTATGTTTCACGTTCCACCCGAGTATAATAAGTTTGAAGGCAAGATCATCCCATGTAGCGCCTTTCATTTTGGCACATCCCAACCTTGCGGCTAAGTGACCAGGCTTTTGACACCTCACAGAGACTAGTATCGAGACACACGGACCTTAGGTTTCAAAAACTCCCAGGTTTCTTGTATACACATAGCTTATAAAATAGAATAGTCAAAGTTCAAAAGCATATTTAAATTTAATAAAAAGAAATCTATTTATTAATTCACACTTAATATTAAACACTTATGCAATTGTAACCCTCGACCTTTTAGAAGGATGCAACATCGGTTGTGAGCCGGCAAGATGCAACAAACTTTTATCAATCTCGGATTTTTATTCTTACTATGGGCTTTCTTTAGAAGGTTGTAACATCGGTTGTGAGCCGACAAGATACAACAAACTTTTATCAACCCACAGTTTATATTTATTATATATTTTGTTTCATTTTTCATCATCATAATTTTTTTTTATGATATAGAGAAGACTTTTTTTTGAAAAATTCAAGTATAAATTTGAACTAAGGCTAAAGTTTTGCTATATACTACATAAAAATTATTGATTTAAGTTTAATCTCCAAAAAAATAGCACGTTTTATTATCAGGGTTTTAAGAGCTTATGGGAGAAAAATCGGGACATATATAAACACATGAGCTCTTAAGATTTCCAAATAATCCTTGTTTAGCATCCAACTCATACTTAACTCTATCATTTTTCGTTCTTCGAGAATATTCGGAGGAACGCTTAGCCTAACGTTAGGAACAAGCTAGAGCCTAACATGCCTTCGAGCGAAGTCAAAATTTATTCTTATTCTACCCAACAGGAAAGTCAAAAATATGACAAAACACTTATTTTATTTTTGAAAATTTTAAAAAAAATTTCATTTTTTTTGAAATTTTGGTGGTAAAAACAGGGTTACGTGAAAACAACGACTGCAGGCATAATCAAATCGAAGATCTCCCCCATACTAGAATGAAACATTGTCCTCAATATTTTACGAAGGGTTTCTACGCAAATCCTAAGCCGTTTATTAAGTATGCTTAAAGATAAACGTTAGTCGATTAGATTAGGATATTGGATTTCCTAAATGAAGCTGAAGATTTGAAGCTCTTGTGATCGAAGGACAAAAATCATGAGCACGAGAGGCTTCAAAAATCTGGGACAATCCTGGACAATACAACACAAAACACAAAACACGGAAAAGGAAAGAGGCAAGTCTCCTCACAACAAAAATACTTATTCATTACTACATAATATAACTACGGATAAGCATGGGGTGCCTCCCACAAAGCGCTTGTTTAGGGTCACTAAGCTTGACCCAATCCCCGTATTCATTTGTCCTTGGGGAAGGTTTGGAGATCCGGGACAACCAATTTTGGTACGTCCCCTCCAAAGTAGTGCTTAATTCGATGACCATTTACCTTAAAGTTTGGCCCGGAGTTTTGGGATAACTCAACGATGCCATATGGAAAAACTTGGGTGATGATGAATGGTCCGGACCAACGGGATTTCAACTTACCCGAGAACATCTTTAATCTAGAGTTAAAGAGGAGGTTGATCACTGACGTTGAAAACGCGGTTTTTGATCTTGGGTCATGGATCTCTTAGTTTTCTCTTGTAAATCAAGAATTTCATAGGCATGGATCATGAAGTTATTTGTTCATTGAGTTGAAAAATTTGCTGGTTGTATCCACCAGCCGGTCTCGAAGTCAAATGCTTTAGCATGCTTCAAGGCCAGAGATAAGGCTTTATGCTCGAGTTCAATCTGTAAATGACATGCCTTTCCATATACGAGCTTGTAAGGAGTACACCCGATAGGTGTTTTGTAAGCTGTACGGAAGGCCCAGAGAGCGTCATCTAATTTGTCTGACCAAGAGGCACGGTTCTCGCCCACTGTCCTTTCAATAATTCATTTCAAGCCACGATTGGATACCTCAACTTGCCCACTTGTTTGTGGGTGCGATACGTGGTGGAGAGACGATGAGTGACTCAAAATTTAGCATGACATTTGCAAACTCGGTCATTGCAAATGGGTTTCCGCGTAAATCACTTATGATAGCTCGAGGTGGCACCAGTACATTTGGGCGAAGAGAGATTTAAGAAATTTGCAAACAGCTTGGGCGTCGTTGGTGGGGAGCGCTTTCGCTTTAACCCATTTTGACAAGTAGCCGACGGCTACGAGGATGTACTTATTCCCATGTAAAGACGGGAATGGCCCCATAAAATCAATGCCCCAAACGTTAAAGATTTCACAAACTTTGATGGAATTTTGAGGCATCCATTACCGTGTGAAAAATTTTTCCTGACGTTGCACGTGTCACTATTTTATCCAACTAGTGTAATCTTTGTAAATAGTGGGCCATTAGAACCGGCATCAAAACGTACTTTTTGGCGGTGAGTGTGCACATGATGTCCCCGGTGGTGGGCCATTGTGCAAGCTTCGAGGATGTCGAGAGCTTCTTTGTCGTGCACACACCGCCGGATTACTTGATCCGCACATATTTTGAACAAGAAGGGGTCGTCCCAGAAATAATGTTTGGCATCTTTGAAAAACTTGTTTTTCTGTTGGGACGACATTCCATTGACAATGAAGTTCCCCGCATGGTAGTTTGCGAAATCTGCAAACCATGGGGTGTTATCATCACGAAGAGCAACCGATCCAAGAGTTTTGAGTGGAAATGTTTCCATGATTTCCTTGTTGTCGAACTCATTTTGGTGAGGGTTCTCAAGTATGGAGAGATGATCGGTGGCTAGATTTTCTGCTCCTTTTTTGTCTCGGATCTCAACATCGAATTCTTAGAGCAAAAGGATCCACCGCATCAATCTTGCCTTAGCATCCTTTTTAGCAAAGAGATACTTTATAGCAGAATAGTCCGTGTACACTATGCTCTTGGACAAAATGAGATATGAAATTTCTCAAAAGCGTACACTACGGCAAGTAATTCTTTTTCGGTCGTAGTGTAGTGTGCTTGAGCTTCGGTCATTGTTTTGTTGTCATAGTGAATTGGTTGGAAATGCTTGTTTTTTCATTGCCCTAGGACTGCCCCAATTGCAAAGTCGCTTGCATCACACATTAGTTCGAAGGGCAAGTCCCAGTCAGGAGCAATCAAAATTAGAGCCTCAGACAATTTTCTTTTAAGTGTATTAAAGGATTCGATACACTCTTTTGAGAAGAAAAATGGAGTCTCTTTTTCAAGCAAGTGGGTCATCGGACGGGCAATTTTTGAAAAGTCTTGTATGAAACGTCGGTAAAAACCGGCATGCCCAAGAAAACTACGGACACCTTTGACAGTAGTCGGGTGAGGGAGCTTGGCTATAACTTCAACTTTAGCACGATCGACCTCAATTCCTGACTTAGAGATTTTGTGTCCAAGAACAATGCCTTCCTTAACCATAAAATGGCTTTTCTCCCAGTTTAGGGCCAAATTGGTGTCTTCACACCGTTTTAACATTTTTTCCAAATGGGATAGGCATGTAGAGAAAGAATCTCCGAAGACCGAGAAGTCATCCATGAACACTTCCATTGTCTTTTCGATCATGTCATGGAAGATTGCCATCATACATCGTTGAAACGTGCCTGGTGCATTACATAGCCCAAAAGGCATGCGGCGATAGGCGAACGTTCCGTATGGGCAAGTGAATGTTGTCTTCTCTTGATCCTTCGGGTCAATGGGAATCTGAAAATAACCCGAGAAACCATCGAGGAAACAATAGTATTGGTTTCCCGCGAGTCTTTTGAGCATTTGATCCATGAAGGGTAATGGGAAATGGTCTTTTCGGGTGGCCTCATTCAACTTTCTATAGTCAATGCACACTCTCCACCCCGTGACTAATCGAGTCGGTATCAAATCATTATCATCATTCTTGATGACGGTTATGCCACCCTTCTTTGGTACACAGTGTACCGGGCTTACCCATGGACTGTCAGAGATCGGATAAATTAATCCGGCGTCAAGAAGTTTTTCAACCTCTTTTTTGATGACGTCGTGGATCTTTGGGTTTACCCGTCTTTGACTCTGAACTGTTGGTTCGTAGTCCTCTTCCATAAGGATTTTGTGAGTACAAAACTCTGGATCAACACCCTTGATATCGGAGAGTTTCCAAGCGATGGCTCGCTTGTGGGGACCTTATAGAAACCTTGATAAAGCTTCCATTATCCCACATCCATTAATCTTTGTCAATTATGACTGTCAACTTGTCGTCAGCCTTTCCCATAAATGCGAATATCAAGATGAGTTGCAAGTCCTTGAGTTACAACCTCGGGAGGCTCATCAATTATGATTTTAGCTTCAAAACTTTTTAGATTCATCAAGGCTTTCCGGGCGAATAATCTTTATGATTCGGAAGAGGAGGTAACGGTTCACTATTGAGAAGTGCTTCCAGAATAAGAATGTCACCTTCCGGATCATAGTAAGTAGCATCAATTTCTCGTTGAAATTACTCATCATAGATAGTTTATACATGCATTGCTTCATTCGAGCAGGAGAAAATCACTATCCCCGAAAGGAGTTAGTGTTTGGTGAGGAATTTGAAACAATTGGATCGTAATCCGGAGAAGGATTACCGTATGCAACTGAATCAGAAAAACCTAGAACTTCTTGCGAGTATTCTTCACTTGCCAATTCAATGACGTCAATTCGGTTCGCCGTCATATGATTGTAATTAGCCGTGTATCTCGAAGTTTGGTCCAGATTGAATGGATGGTCCTCTTTGCCAACACGAAGGGTTAATTTCACCTCGTAAACAATCTATTAATCACGACTGGTACTTTAGAAACTACTCCCTAGAGTATTAAGGTTACTCGGGGGTCTGGCTCAAAATCTACGACCACAAAATCTGCTGGAAACTGGAACTTTCCCACCATTAAACGGACGTCTTTGGCAATACCGATCAGTTCATTGATTGAACAGGACTGCCAGCTCAAACGTCAAGCAAGTAGGTTAGTTTACGGGAAGAGAGAGATCTTTCAGACGGATATGGGCATAAGATTAATGCTTGCTCCAGATCGGCCTGAAGGCTGGTTGCATGTATTAATCCCAGAAAATTCACATGGAATAAGAAATCGGCCAGGGTCTCCAAGTTTTTTAGGTAACTTGTTTAGGATGACCACTGAGCAATTCTCGTTCAATGGAGTTCTAGCCATTTCACTCAACTTCTCTTTGTTTCCGATTAAAGTTTTTAGAGTCAAGGCAAATTTTGGCATAAGGGTCAAGGCATCCTGTAAAGCTAAATTTCGAAACTCAATCTCTAAAGATTTCGTAGAATTTCTCAATTTGGTTGTTAGCTTTTTCACGGCGCCTTTCATCATTTCTTCTTGAAGGAAACGGAATCGATGTTTGTTGGTTAGGCCTTGGAGCACTAACGGGATCAACATCAGGCTCGGAAGTTGGATTTTGAGATTGGACTTGAACAACAGGAGGTTGGACGTCTTCGGTGCTTCGATATTAGTATGAGCAGTCGTATCCTTTGTAACCTCGGTACACGATTCATCATTTGTGCTTTCTGAGGCGAAGATGAATAGAAGGAATCGCGGGATCCTTGATATGCAACCACCACTTCGGGTTGTTGATACCTATTCAAATCTTACCTTCGGGTTGGTAATGGTGTTTCCTGGGAGAGTTCCTGAACCGAAGTAGAGGCGGATGTTCATTTTGATAAAGTTGACTTAGTCATACTATCAAGCCTATGGTTGAAGTAGCCAATTGTTCAATCTTGAGCTTGCTGGTTTGCCCCTGGTTTTGCACATTCCTCATAACCGCGTCATTAAGCCTTTACGTATCTATCAAAATCTTTCCTATGTAGACACACCTTGTGTTGAGGAGCGGGAGGCATGGTAAACAGGAGCTTGATAAGCTGGGGGTTGACTAAACCTGGGGTTTGATAAATATTGTCCCTAGACTGAAATTATTTCCCCGATTTTGGTTAAAATTTTTCCCCCCGATTTTGATTGAAAAATTGACCCCCCGGATTTTGTGTTGTTTTGATGGCATTGCATAGGAGGAAAACCGAGAGTCGAATTTGGAGTTTGCAACCATTGTAGGACGGTCCCTGGTACTTCCTTGATTGAAATTAGCCGCGGACGGCTTGAGAAACGTAAGCTTGAAATAATGTCCATGATAAACAATTGCCATCGGTGTGCGACAACTTTGATATGAAATTGAGCTCACGCAAGTCACACAACTTTCCTCGACTGCTTTTACGGACGCAGGAGTTTGGTGAGCGGGAGCTTGGGATTGTAATTTTCTTAACAAGGACAATGCTTTGACCATTATCTTTGAGTTCGGATACATCGGGAGAAAGATACCGGAGGTGGAAGTGCTGTGTACTCACTTATAGCAACAAAGGGTTTCAGTACGTTAATAGCTGAACTTTGGATTTGCTCTCGATGATTTTTAGACATTCTCGGGCATTTACCAAAAGTACCACCCTCGCGGAAAGTACAACGAAATCTTGATCATTTGTGTTCAAGGCATTATAGAATGTATCGAGTTGATGCAATTCCAAAAACCCATGATGCGGGCATGCCCTAAGAAGATCATTGAAACGGTCCCATGCTTCATAAAACGATTCGTCAAATCTTTGCTGAAATCTCGTGATTTCATTTCTAAGATTTGTCGTTTTAGAAGGAGGAAAGAATTTGTTAATGAATTTCGACACAAGATCATCCCATGTAAGAATCGATCGAGGGGGTTCTTTGTCAAGC
Source organism: Tanacetum coccineum (assembly GCA_026074375.1). Taxonomy (NCBI): domain Eukaryota; kingdom Viridiplantae; phylum Streptophyta; class Magnoliopsida; order Asterales; family Asteraceae; genus Tanacetum; species Tanacetum coccineum. Next base: position 24,965 of record BQNB010019740.1, on the reverse strand, counting down.
CAAATCCGGGCTGCTCCCTCGAGGGAAAATGGGAAAAGCATAAGCTTAACCGACGTACTCGGGAGAACGTATTGGGAACTTCATTTTAGAGAGTGTGATCTGTTAGAAATATCGGATGTTGAGCATGTTTGGGTCTTCTTTTATCATGTCCAAAAAATTGCATTGGTTTTGAACCCAGATAAGTAGACCATGCTTGATCTCAAAGTTGTTCGCGGTAATTTCGGGAACAACGATCGCATCCTCGTAACCCTCGGTGGGTGCTTCGAGTAATTGCGCCATAGTACGATTATCGTCCATCGTAACTATGGGAGGATTTGGTTTCTCAAGATTTGGTGATTCAACAGAAGTTTGTCGGACTTGTGGTTGTCGACGTCTACGGGCTTGAGAACGAGTGCGCATGCACAAAATAGAAATATAAAAAGAAAATTTACACTAAAAATTTTTTTTAGTTTGTTATTTTCAATGATTTTATTTCACAATTGATATTTAACGACAACGAGTATATAAGACAACTACAACCATTTACTCTCCTTACTTCACGTAATCTCACAAAAAGAATAAACTCACATGGTTAGCTGAGAGTAGGAGATATCGCGAAGCTTAATTCTCCCATTCGGTCGTAGTTCCTCGGAACAACCCTCGCTTATACCACATTTATAGTATGTGTTTAACTTTTCAAGGTGAGCCGTACGTCGTAGAGACACAAATGGCAAAGTTTAAATCTTTTTTCGAGTTGGGAACCAACAATTTCACCGAAGTGTATTATGATAACTACCTCAATTTAGAATATTGATATTTTGGTATTACCACTTGTGAAATATTATTTTATTAATTATTATATTTATGACAATGTTTTTAAAGTTTTTTGGTTTTTTCTTTGTTTATTATATGAATAAATTATACTAATAAAAGAAAATAAAAATATTTTTGTACTTTTTATATTTTTAAAGAAAAATTAATTCACAAATTCAAAACAAATTGTCAAAAAACGATTAATACTTTTCACCTCCCCTGCAACTGCGCCCAAAATAGATTCGATGATAAAATTAATATATATTATAGCAAAGCAAAAAAACAACCAATTGCCGTTTGACCAAGGCAAGAAATTCAAATTCACAAAATAAAATAAATATGTAAACCGGAAGTATGATACCCGTGTCGTTTAACCAACGAGGCTAAAAATAAAAAAAAAAAATAACAAAAAAAAAAAAAAAAAAAAAAAAAAAAAAAAAAAAAAAAAACAAAAACAAAAAAAAAAAAAAAAACAAAAAAAAACAAAAAAAAAAAAAAAAAAAAAAAAAAAAAAAAAAAAAAAAAAAAAAAAAAAAAAAAAAAAAAAAAAAAAAAAAAAAAAAAAAAAAAAAAAAAATAAAAAATAAAAATTAAAAAAAAGAAAAAAATAACAGTATGGAAATCGAATAGACTGGATTGAGATTGATGTTTGAATATGACAAGGTTATGAATTGGTTTTCCTATTTCTACCAATTAAATATACCAAAAAACGATAAATAAAACCTAAAAACGAAAGCTAATAACTTAAATCCTCAAAACGGCACGAGAAAAACGAGGGTCAAAAACCAAAATTTTGCAAATTCAACCCTAGAACAAATTTAAAAGCTAAAATAGATTCTAAATGACAAATAACGAAGTTTAAAAAAACTAGACTAAAAACGGAGACGATTTTGACCCCAAACGAGTCCAAGACCAGAACAGGGTCAAACACCGTTTCTTAAAAAAAAAAATTGGTTGAAAAATTAACCTTACAGAAACTTTTATAATTTTCCTACAAAATATATGAAAAAAGAAAAAAAATTTAAAAAAAAGTATTTATCTTTTTCTGATTTAATTATTTTATTTTTTTATGAGTTTTTAAAGATTTTAAATGATTAAAAACTAATAAAAATAATCCTAGAGCTATAACAATTAACCTAAAATTTTTATAAAAAATACACTAAGTGTAGAAGAAATGGCAAATTAACAAAATTAAAAGCCCCAAATTTTATCTAATGGTTAAAGCAAATTAAACTAATTAAACTAAACCTAACTAATACAAAAAACGTAAAACTAACAAGGACTAACAATGGACTAACGACAGGGACTATTTGTGACAAAAGACCAAAATTAATTTTTTTTCCTTACCCTGAACCCAAATCCCGATTTTAGTCCAAGTCCCCAAAAAGTGCTGATTTTAAAAAGTCGTTTTTAGCCAAAACGCAAAACACGAAAGTTGTTCACAACATGTTTTTAAGCAACTTTAACAAAGAGACCTTATAAAAATAAGCACTCAATAAGCCAAAAAGGCTTTAAAAGCTGCTGATTGCAGAAAGTTCCCTTTCATTTTGGCTTTTGGTATTAGGACACTACAAACTCAATAAGCCAAAAATCAAAAAGTATAGGATGATTTATCTGAAAAACTTATATGTTGCTTAAAACTGGATTCAAAAAAAGCTTTTCAACCAAACACAACTAACTTAACTCAATTTGCATCAAAAAGTAGTAAACTCTAAAATTTTCTTAAATAGTCCAAAATGAAAATAACTCACATCACAATAACCAAGCTGAAAAGTGTTTTGAAATAAGCTCACTAATAGTCATATATGTAAGCCCACCAATTCACTTTTTTGAAATAACCACTGAAAAAAGCACACTAAAGCACAAATCGACTACACTACTATTTTTGGTATTTTAATGAGAAAAGTCACTTTTAGACCTAAAATCATCTACTAAAATAAGCTCAAAACTTTAACAAACCTCAAACAGAATTAAGTATTCACACTCCACATGACAACTGCTCAAAAAAAAACATAACCTAAAAACCTAATCTAACTAACCAAAAAAGTGAGTTCAAAAATTGGTGAAAATTGAACCGAAAATAAGAAAATTTAGACCTTTTTTTAGACCTCATGTTGAGGTCTAACCGTAAACACCCCAGTTAAGTATTGAAATGGCTATTTAAGGCTTATTTATGATATTATGACAAGGAAGTCGATTAATACTTTCAAAAGACTAAAATCTAAATCTTACCTACCCAGTAGTAACTTGAACGTACCATAGAAACTTTGAAACTGCCAGTAGGAAACAGTAGGGAACTATAAATTCCAATTCCTAACTGTGACTCAATAAAAAACAAAAGATAAAATCACACATCAATAATTAAGCACAAAATAAGCACAAGACAATAGCAAATAAGCACTAACTAATCAAATTAAAAATCCAACAGTTTAACAAAAGCTAAAATGGACAGTTTGACATAAAACTGTAAAAATGTGAGATTTTAAACTACAAGATCATATTTAAAGGCACTAAACACAAAAATAACATAAATAAGGCATATTGAACAGGAAGTATAACACAAATAAGCTGAAAAATAAGCAAATGCAAGAAAATGAGCTAAAATTAAGAAAAGAGGACTTACAAAGCCCTTTGCTCTAAACAAGGGTAACTACGCAATAAAAAGCTCTGTCATACAAGCACCACCTTCCAAGATAAGCTTTGAGGTGACCAGTAAGCCCTTCCATAAATGGCTTATCAATCTAAAAGTAAGCTGTGTTAATTGATGGAGGACATTTTTTTTTTATTGAATTATCTACTTAACTTTTAGTTATACACAGTGAAGAAAGCATATAAATAAGCTATTCTAAGAGCTATTTAAACGTACCCAAGTAACACAATTTTAACAACTGAAACACTTGGTGATAAAAGAATGAAATCAAACTTAAATACCTCAAAATTTCATAAAACTTTAAATAGATACAATGCTGAAAGAAAAAGTTTAAAAAAAGCAGAAAATAAATAAAGAGACTTAATGAAGAATACAAGTAAACTAAGATTAAAAGCTAAGATGCCCTAAGGCTTACAAAAAGGTCCTATTTAAAAGCCGAATTCTTCCTTTTCTTGGTCTGCTCAGTGATTTTCTTGTGAGAGGCTTCAAGTTGTGTTAGTTGTGTGAGAGTTCTTCACGAAAGCTAAACATAAGCCAAACCAAAATCAAACTTGTGCTTCTTTTTGAGTCCACTACAGCGTCCGAATTAAGCTATATTTATGGGGAGTGGTGGGATTGCCAACTTGGTAATCATATAGCTGGTTATTTTTAGTGGAAGGGGGAGGAGAGTGGATTAGCAGGGTTTAATGGGGTTTCAGGGTAATAAGGATGGAAAAGGTAAAAGGATGGACAGTACTTGGGTTTTGGGCAAGCGGGAAAGAGAATTATACGGGACAGGGAAATTTGCTTGGGTGTTTAGCAAATAAGGTCCCCCAAGTCGTATAGGAGTTTTTTGCATCCATGGTCCTTGTGGTTAAATATTTTGAGGGTTTGGCAAAGAAGCCCCACAACTCAAAAATGTCTTTTGCAAACATAGTCCTCTGTGTAATAACAAAGGTATAGGGGACTTGGCCAGATTATGTCCCCACTACTTGTATTAGGAATTATATTGGCAAATTCCACCCTTGTAGTCTTATTCATCTTGAAATACATTGAGGTATTGGAGCATTTTTGGTCCCTCAAGTGTATTTTCCTGCTTCATTTCTCGGTAGCTGACTTTTGACTCATTTCGGGGTTGACTTTAGACTTTGACTATTTACTTTTCTGTGACTTTTTGGCTTGATATACTCTTTGCATTAATTTTATTCGTACTTACTCACACTTTTCCCATTCCTGATGGAGGTGGTTGGAGCTCAAGTTTTGTCATATTGGCTTTGATTTTTTCCGTCCTTTTATGAGATATCCGTTCCATGCACAACACAAAGTGCAAAACAAACATAATTTTTGCAGTTTTCGTGTCTGTTTTTTGGTCATTTAGGCACGTTTAATTGCCATAAAATAATGTGAAATTGAGCCTCATATTAGGGGGGTTTGATTATCGACAAGGATACCACTGTAAGGTTTTATTCATCAGTGTGTTTTCATCTTTTGCGCACAGCGTTCAAACTTACTTTATGTGATTATGCGGAGACTATTTGCGCCATACCCTGCATATGGAGTCCCTTAGCCCTGTCAGGCCACCTAAGATGTCGTTTAAACTAAACCGACGACAGTTTCATGTTCAATTTTGCTTCGGTATGACCATTAATAAAAGTCAAGGCCACACATTGTCAGAAAGTAGGGGAGTAAAAAGATTGAAAAAGTGAGAAAAAGGGAGGGAGGGGTATGGGTAAATTTCTGTAGAGCCGTTGTTTCCTCAATGACAAACTAATACATTGTTGTCTCAAGGGTCAAGAGCAGGAAGTATGTTGTGATAAAGATGGTAAATACACAAATTCAACGACCAACGTTGTGTATAAAAAAGCTTTATATTACGTTTGAAGTAAAAACATATACTTTGTAATGCCGGATAGTTTATTAAATTTTAATTTCTCTTATCGGATAACCATTCATTTTTTTGTTCTTTATTCACTCTATAAATATTTTACGATTTTCGTAATTTATTAACCGTTACTTAATGTATTCCATAAGATACTCCAACAAAAAAGGGGGCGAGCCCTCCCATCAGGCGGGCATTGCAGACTAGAAAACAATATATATATATATATATATAATATCTCTAAAAATTTGTTTTTATTATAAAATGAATAAAACGGAAAATACGAATAAAAGTTTAATAAGGCAAAAGTATAAAAAAAGACACACAACGATAAAAAAAATTGTTTATTATTTCGACATAGTGGGTAAAAATGAAGTTAGGGGAAGTACCACTATCTTCTTAGGGGTGTACCTAGGGCTGTAAACGAACTCAACGTTCAGTGAACATTTCATGACCCGCTCTCAAAAAGTTCGTTTATGTTCGTTGTATTTATTACATGTATACAAACATGAACACTATATTACTTTCGTTTAGTTAAAGTGAACGAACATTAACAACATCCCTTCCATTTGATTTATTATCGATAATGTCCGAATATGCGTTCATTAACGATCGAATAATGTATCATAAAACCTCTATTTGTTTGTGTTCGTATATCATATCTTTTAATTGTATACTTTTAAAACCGGTATTTTAAACAAAACTACACTTATAAAACAAAATATTATGCATAATTTGATAAATTTTATGTTTTTTTCTACGTTCATTTATGTTCGATCGTTTATGTTCGTTTAGTTTCTTAATGAACGAATATAAACAAACATGACACAACTCATTTTCTTAATAAATAAACATGAACAAGAAAATTCGTGTCATACTAGCGTTCGGTCTTTATTAGTTCAGTTAAAATTAAATGAACGAACATGAGCAAGGTTCTGTTCGTGTTCGTCCGGTTCGTTTACAACCCTAGGTGTACCAATAACATTACCCATTACCTAATCTCATGATGTTGGTTGGAATACGAGTTCAAAATCTCATGATGTTGGTCGGAATATGAGCTCAAATTTCAACATATCAATCTTGAGATGTTGATTTATATCCAAAAATTACCAAATCTCGTGATAATCGGGTAGAATTCATAGGAATTGAAAACCGAATCGAATTCGCTAAAATCGTACCGAAGCGAATCAAATATGTGGTTTTTTGTTTGAATATGGTTTTAGCGAAATATAACTCAAACAGCAAACTGAAAAATCCAAATTCAGATAAATATATATATTTATATACCTACGAAAACCGTTAAAAATCATTTCCTAACATAAAATATAACATTTTTTAAGCTTGAAATTGTTTTTTCTTAAAAACTATGTGAATTATGTAATTCGGGTTATTCGGGTCAACTCGAAAACCAAATCGAATTCAAATTCGGTTTTACAAAAAAAAATTAGCCGAACTGGATATCAATGAACACCCTTACATGTTGTCGCACTTTCAAAAACTTTATTGGCCATATTTGAGGGCCCGTTTGTTTTGTGGTCTTTTAGTGGGGTTTCGGATCACTCCTATTAGGTATTGAAAAACGCAGTCGATGTCTTAAATCCAATGTTGGCCAATTTGGTGGGTTTTAAACACAATGTAAATCTCACTTACACACTTTTATTTCTAACTTTTTTTCTCTCAAAGAAATATATTTCTCCTTTTCTCTATCTTATTTAAAATTAGAGTTAATGACATTTAATAGCAACGTACTTTCCAATTTGAGACATTATCAGACATAAACCCAAAAAAGTACCACAATATCATCCAACTTTCAAATTCTGATTCATTATTATACGTTTTAGAGTCATCTCTTGCACCGTTAATCCTTTTGACTAACGACCCTTTGTAATTAACTCAAAAATATGTTTTCTTTTTCTATGGCTAGTTTTATTTAAAGTTTTCTTAATTAATTTAATTATCAACGTGTATAAAAATGAAATAGAAAAATAATAAAATAAACGTATTAAGACAACCGGTGCTAGACAAAAGACATATTTTTTAGAAAAGAAAAAGATAATTAAAAAATATATATATAAAAACGGATAAAGGACTAACGTGTATAAGAAAATTAAAAAAATAATTAGAAAAGAAAAAGAAAACATATTTTTGAGTTAATTGCAAACGGTCGTTAGTCAAAAGGACTAACGGTGCAAGATATGACTTTAAAACTGTGACATCCGTTAATTTTTTTGGTCAGTAACCGAAAGCAAACAAATGTTAATTGACTCTTCTAATTATTTATGGAGTCACTTTTATGTGGTCATACTATTTTTAGCGTTTAACGCTTACTTTCCTAGGAGCCCTAGTTATACGAACGCACCTTTGACCTAACGATCCTAGTTAACGGTCCTAAAGACCAACGATATGCTCAAATAACATTATAACAATGTCAAAACACATGGGAAAACATAATTTAACAAAATTTACGTTTTTACGGCTTTTTACGTATTTAGCGAATGTACACAATTTGAGCAAAATAACTTGTACCATTTAAATGGTACATACACTATTAACTTAATAACAAAAAAATAAAGCAAAAACCCTCCCCATTGGTCCTCAAAAATGTCACCAACACCACCTTCCCTTTACACCAATTAAATTTCATGCAAGTGCTTTCATACTTACACAAACATCACTTCACACCTTTTCTTACAAACCCACTAAGTCTTGCTTGCACCTACCTCATTTTTACATGCATTTCTCACTCTAAAATCTGTTCTCCCTCTCTTCTCTCTAAAAAAACGTTACAACCAAGAAGAACACAAAAAGATTGAAGATCTTGAAGGGATTGAATCAAGAAACACCATCATTCAACCCCTTTTGATCATCCAAACCACTATCTATCATCAAAAATCCTTCAAGGTACACCATCAAGAAAGTAATTAACCTCAGCCCCTAAGTCATCTTGATCCTTTCTTGAAGATTTATAGGTACGAACTTAGGTGTAAGACGACTTTTGTCCATCTTGCATCGAAAGACTCCTAAAAATCAAGTTTTGTTGCACTTTCTTTATCAACTATTTTATGGACCTTTTTGGTAAATAACCAACTGAGATTTTTGGATTAAGATGATGTTAAGACTTTTATAATATGATTGTGGGAGTTGATTGGGTCGTTTTTGCATGTTGGGTTATTGGTTTGACTTGATTAAGTCAAAGCTATTTTCAAACAGCTCCTATTTTATTTTTGGGTCACATTGATTGGAGCATAAGTTGATGATAAATAAACATTTTGACATGATTCAAGAGCCTAGAATCAAGTGCTTTGAGTCTAGTTTCCAGAAATATAAGTCTTTTAAAAATATGAGGTCGTTTGGTTAGTCAAAGTTGCAAAATGGTAAAAGGTGTCAAAACTGGACAAAAATCTCTTTTCAACCCATGTACTAAAATGATCATAAATCATAAACCACGATGAATCTATCATTGAAACTGATATGAGAGACACTTGTATGGGTTATTTAGAGTCTCCCATTTCCCTAACTTAATATGCCTTGTATTTGACCCACTGAATCATATAAAAACTTGGTATGTCCATATTTGGCCGTTTTATAAGAGACGGGAAAAAATGGTCGAGTATCAGTCCTAAATAAATTTTGGGAAATTCATGACACCCCTAAAACATGGGATTATAGACTGGATTGTAGCTTTGACCCAGACATCTTTTGGTAACTATGTCAAATAAATACTTAAAGTGATGGGAAATTTGGGACAAATTAGTAGAAATTATGCTTTGCGATGAATGTGTCTTTTGAAACAAATGTGAACACAAGACTTAACAAATGAACCTTAATATTGTCCGAGCATATCGTATAGGATCTAATTAGGTATATTTACTTGCCTTAGTTAACGAGTAGAAGGTAGCGTTATTCGTTTGGGTTGAGCTACTTAGTGGGTTTGCCGTGCAGTACCGATTATCTGTTCTAACTATAAGATGAGATATTTCTCACATCCTCTTATTCTTACATGTATATGTTTTTGGGGTGGAAAGCATGATGTTATCGTTTATATACTCTTACTATGAAATATGAAATCTTTTAAGCGACAATTTAAACTTGAACTTGTTTTGAGAACTTGAACTTACATATTGTAACTTGTTTGAAATTCGGAAGCGTGTTAAACAATAGAACCTGAACATAATAAGTATGTAGTTGTATCATTTGTAACCCGCCACTACATATTTAACTATTATCCCCCTCACGGGATTGAGGACGTTAGTACTTATAGATAGTCGCTATTAGGAGATTAGCCCATCCCCACTCCCCGTACAAGGGTGCATAGTACTAAGTGTTTGTGCCACACTATATAACTAGAACTTAATTGGATGTTGGAACGGTTAGGCTGAATACGTTTAAGTAGTACCTCGCATAAATCACTATAGCATACATATACATTGAATTGTTTTGGACTCTCAACTTATTTAGAAATTGATTTTTGGTTTGGATAATGGTTTTTGATAACTTGCCATTGAGTAGGCAAACTTTTATCGGACATCTACTATTTTCTAAAACTACATTTTTTGTATATAATCTTGAGAGCTCAAACAATATTTTGATAGTTGACCATTTTAACATGCTTTTTCAGGTGCCGTTACCATAGGATGCAACTATAGAGCCATGTTTTTCAGTATTATCAAGACACACCATAATTACAAGAACCTTGTCTCTGAATATCCATGATCGGATAGAAACAATCTTATGATGTTTCATGTACTTTTAAATTTGTTTTTGAAGATGTTGTAATTCGGATAACTTTACTTTTATTAAATCATGTATGATGTTTTTATCTATCATCTTGTGTGATGTTTATTGATATGTTACACCTCGTGTTTCCGCCTTGGTGGGGGTTGAGAACAGATTGGTATCAAATGCCAGTTATAGAGAACGCCAGTTTTATTTTTAAAAATAAAAATCCAAACTATAACCAAAATGATTTTCTTTTTCTAAAAACACCGAACATGAACGAGTCGACTAGTGAGAGTGGTTGCATCATTAGACCTAAATTAGACATAACTTGATCAACTATGTCTACTTCAGGGAGTATCATGCAACACTAGGTATAGTTATTATTTTAAATAAGTTTAAAAACTGACTTTCCACTTTAGTCACTGAAAAGCATACTAGGAATTATGTGCACCATACAATGCATGCTTTTAGATGTCCACTATTTAATTTTAGTACATCAGCTTATTGGATTGATCTAATTATATTTCTGAATTTGCTTTCACATCGGTTACTGTCGTTATAGTGTCACACTATTCCTAAGCACCTTGTCATCTAGGACACCGTTATAGTCACAATATGTCCCATAGATCGTCTTTACGCGCTAATGATTTTGCGAGTGAGTCGCAACGTGCACCTAAATACTTTTCGTACCTTTACCCTGCATAAGAACCTGAGAAGGACTCGTTGATAGATTCCGAGTAAGAACTCAAGGCGAGCAGCAGATGATCTATATATGCATGACATGTAGAGACGTTTGTTCTTTCTCTATTAGAGCTATGTCGACCTATATTTTGGTCATGTCTCCGTTTTTATTTCGACATGTATTTAAGCCAACCGTTAGGCTCTAATAATAAGCAATCAATGCTTGTTCGCAAACACCGTGTTCAGTAATTCAAGGTTTTGTTTCTGAGCGACCCCAAAGTTGAGTCAATTTTTCAAAAAACATTAAGATTATCAACTTCTACCTTGATTTCATGACAGTTCTTATTTGATGAGTTGTGAAATTAGGCTTCAAGTTGCTACATGGCTTAAGACCTTTGAGGAATTCACTCAAGGATGGGTGAGGCTTGGATGTGTGGATGTGGATACTAAACACAAGGATGCAAAAGCGACTATAGAGAGACTAAGGTCGAAAGCAGAAATGCGCGGTGTTTTGTCCTTACCTTACCGTGCGTATTGCAAACGACTATTTCTCATCCCACTATGTTGATGACATTGTTTTTTTTACGTGGAAACCAGTTACTTAAACATTGTCGTGATTCTTGAATGTGTTTGATGATTACGGATTACATCATTAGTTTTCTTTGGGGAGCAACACACTTAAGATAGGTGTGTATCACACTATGTGTTTGGTTTTATGACCATCGCATGGAAGACCCATTTTAGATAAAAGGATTGATAGATTACGAGAACGAAACCTTACTTGATACTGTTAATTGTGTAACCATGAGAACAATTTATCGTCCCTTGGCATTGTGTTTCGAAGATGGTACTATACGTATACGATCGAGGTCCTTATAACAAAACATGTACATGATCGAAGTAGTATTTGAAACACTATTTTTGTTTAAAACGTGGAATCCACTTGTATTTTCAACTGGTACATCTCTTTACCATCAAAACTTATGCATTATAAGATACAAATAAACACAAATATTGTGAATATATTATTCAACCCGCGTTCTGAAAAATGTTTTTATTAAAAAAATATATTCTTTTGTATCGGTATCATTGCGTTTGGTTACCTTGACTTCAAATTCTTGGAAAACTTTATTATGACTTCAAATTTTAGAAATCCTTATTATAACTTTAAAAAAATTTAGAAATAAAATAAATAAATAAATAAAATTTCTTTATTTTGCGTTACTTGAAAATATAATTTTTTTAGCCAAAACCTTTTTATCACAATTTATGTTGAAAAACTTATTGGTGCTAAACTACACCTCTTATATATAATATATAATAAAATATAAAATATATAGTAAGTATAATCCAAAAACAATCAATAAAACCGAGAAGTAGTATAGAATATCCCCGGGTCGTTTATCCCCAACGAGGCTGTGCTGGAGAATCGATACAGTCGGAAAATTGGAGTTTGAATGAGATTAATGATTTGAGAGTGTAGAAAGCTAAATTAATCAATAACAAGCAAAAACGATTGAGAAAAAAAACTAAAAATGAAAGCTAAATAACTTAAATCCTAAAACGGGTACGAAAAACGAGGGTCAAAAACCTAAATTTTGCAAATTAAACCCTAAAACAAATTTAAAAGCTAAAATAGATTCTAAATGACAAATAACGAAGTTTAAAAAAACTAGACTGAAAACGGAGGTCGTTTGACCCAAAAACGAGTCAAGTCAAGAACCGTACCCGAGACCCGTTCTTTAAAAATCAAAAGTTTGCAAAATTAACCCTACGAAAGTTTTTCTATTTTTCCTACGTAAAATATGACTAAATAAAATTTCCTAAAAAAGAAAAATATTTTTTTGATAATTTTTGTATTTTTTATGAATTTTTAAAACTTTTAACGAAATTAAATTATAAAAAATACTAAACTATTTTTAAAAATTCTGAAAAAATTACTAAAATTACTTGATCCTACAACTATCCTAAGAAAAATAAGAAACCCAAAATTCGGCTTATAAATAAGCCAAAAATAAGCTCAAACGAGCTTATAAGCCTAAGGGACAAAACCCCCTTAAATACCAAGGTGCCCAAGGGTCTAACAGAAAAGACCCAAGGGCACAGCGGTAAGAGAGGTTATATAAAAGAGGTGTATTGAGGGTTGAGACCCGGGTTCGAGTCTTGCTCACCCGGGTTTCCCCTTATCTCCTCTTTTTTTTAGAAAAACTTTTTAAACAAACTTAGTTGAAGCAACCTTGAGCTTAACATTATTTAGTCACTAATACTTATAAGAGAAAAGCTAAAAATAAGCTGGAAAAGCTTATTGAAAACAGACAGCTAGCTTAAATGAGTTTTAAGGCAAAAATGGCTTTTTCCTTATGGCTTTTTGGACTAATAAGCTAATATTTGAACAAATAAGCTGAAAGGGGTTATCTAACCTAACCTAATAAGCACTTATGAATTAAAATCTAGCAACTAAATAAGCTGAAAAAGGCTAAACTATTCAGAAAGCTTAACTAAGCTTAAGGCAAAAATGGCTTTACTTAATGACTGTTAACACACAATAAGCAAGGGAAGTGAACAATAAGCAAACATAGGCCACTAGAAATCCTAATAAGCAAGTAAGAGCTAAATTCAACCATTAATAAGCACCTAATAAGCCAGAAAATAAATTAAGCTTTTTTTCCTACACTATGCTAAAAAACAATTCAAAGGCTTAATTTGAGCTTAAATTTAAGCTATCTAGAGGCCAAACTAAGGTCTGAAAAGCTAGGGCTTAATAAAGGGGCTTATTGGCTTTCTAGAAAAGGCAAAAGCTTGAGCTAAAGTCCCCTAATAAGCTAGAACAGTGGGCTTAAAGACCAAGCCCATAGCACCAGGCGCAAATTATACAAAAAAAAAGGTTAATTTTGACAGCTTATAAAAAAGCTAGTCAATAATAAGCACAAAATAAAAATAAAGTTAAGACAGATTGAGCATAGCTTAAGAGAGCTTATGCTCAAATATTCAGGCATCCTAAAATACACCTTAAAGCTGCTGATTTTTGCAAAAAGAAATAGGCAGTTTGGCTTTTGAAAAACTTTTAAAAAAATGTTGACTGAATTTGTGCAAAACACAAAGAACCCCTAAGGTTTCTACTAGTTGATTTTAACACATATAAATGACACAAAATTGATATTACAACTCAGTTTTTCTAAAGCTTAAGCAAATAAGCACTTTGACCCTCTTTTAAAACTGACAGACCTAAGAGAACAATGAGAAATCTTGAAAAACAACTTTTGGACTTGAAATCTTTTGAAAACAGACTCAAAAAGGCTTAATAACTTAAGCCAAAGTTGGCCACATGACCACAACCCATGATGACACTATTTTGACCCATTTTGGGCTTGTACCAAACACCCCTTTAGATTTCTAAACTAGGATTTTAAAACTATAAAGGCTAGTTTAAGCACAAATTTTAAAAGACAAGTATTAAACAAGTATGGTTAAGCACTAAAAGGTAAAAAGCAAAAGCAAATAAGCACAATAAGTCATAATAAGCTGAAATAATCTGCAACAGTAAACTTTTAAGTGCAAAATTAAAAAGAAGTATACCTTGGCTCCTTGCTCAAAACAGGAGTAAATGAATACCTAAATAAGCTCTAATCCTACCCCTTAGCTTATAAATAAGCTATACTAAGCATCCCAATGAGCCACTAAGATTATACACATTCATCCCTAGACTTAAACCACACAGTAACTTTTTTTTCCTTTTGAATTTTTTTTAAATTTTTGTATAAAGGTTTAAAAACAGGTTAAAGATGGCTTATATTAAGAGCTTATATGATTTTTTAAGGAAACGTAAGTAACTTAGAACACAATGTGAAAGTTAAGCTGAATTTTCATTAAAAAGAGAGTACAAGTACATCAAAGCAAATTAAGTTGAAAACTAAACTGAGCTAAAAAACTACACAACAATAAAAACTAACTCCTGCCACAATGGCTTACAAAAGCTTTTATAGCCAAATAAGCTAGGGTTTTGGTCTTGACCTTGTGTGCTTCCTTTGTAGAGATAAAACAGAACTTGTGTGCCTGTAGGTTTCTTTTGTAATGAGAAAAAGTCCATAAGCAAATGCCTACTGCTTCAATCTATGCTTGTTATGTCCACACCTTTGAATCTAAGCGTTAAAAGATCTGACCAATAGGGTAGTAATAGGATATGCCAAGCGGAGATTTGAATGTGGGGTGAGTGATGTGACTGTTATGGAGGGATGTGGTGGGGTTCCAACGCGGTTAGACAGAGACAGGTATTGGGGTTAGTTAGATTGGCGGGAAAAGGTTGTAGAAGATGTACAGTAATTCAAAACGGGGGTGTGGGTTTGTGGTTTTGTCAAAAATGGCCCCTCAAGTATATACTTGTCTTTGCAATTTCAGACCCCATGTGGGTGGTGAACAGTTTTGATTGGGTTGGCAAGAACAATCCCTCAAGTTTGATCATTGTGATTGCAACAAAAGTCCATGTGGTTTAATATAACTTTGGGACGTTGGCAGTTTTGGTCCTTGAACGTGTGTAAGGTTATTGCAAAGAAAGTCCTTTGGTGGTACAACTTTCTGGGGTTGGCAAGATTAGTCCCTGGAGTTATATAAAAAGGGATTATGAGCTTTTTAAGTCTTCATATAAAAGTGTCGAATGAGGCTGACCCGACCCATTAGATGGGTACGGATTGGCCCATTTAACATTCTTGGTTTAACGGCTTCGGCTTTGACCATCGACTATTGTCAGGGTTGACTTTGATTGACTTTTTTAGACTTGGGCTTTGTCTTGACTTTGTCATTTCCACGCTTTTCCATTACCGTGTCCGTTTTTTGTCCTTTTTGGCTACGTTTTTCGTCCTATTTCTATGATAACCGTTCCTGCACAACACCATTAGCAAAACAAGCATATTTTTGGCATTTTAAGTCCGTTTTTTTGTGTTATTTTTAACTTGTTTTAAGGTAAAAGTATTTGAAAAAATAAACCATACCAAAATCCCCGTATCAAAGGTATTAACCGTGTCCTCACCAATGCTATGAAATACCAATTAGAAAACTAAGAAACTCAATCAACACTCCTCGACAAATAACAGGAAGAAGTAGCTAAGTCGTACATCGAGAGAAGTTTTAAAGCCACACTCACAAGTTTTGAAAATCCCCGTCTTTAGCCCTTTTCATATAACACTTATTTTTCCCTACACAATTTTACTTTTTTTTGATTATTTTTTTCATTAATCAACTAACTAAATGTTTTGACTTTTCTGTTTATTAATAAACTTTAATGATCATAGAACAAGATCATTTTCCCCGATCCGAGAATGCCCCAAAAAGGAATAAAATCATCGTTCCCGACGTTTACACCTATTCAAAACCAAGCTTAAAACGAAATCACCGTAATCTGAGTTAAGATGCTAACACTACTCATATTTGCAATTTGTAAACTTTTCATTCCCGACAATTTATATCTTAGGTGTATGTGCTATTTTGAATTTCAACAATGAATCAACGTTTTGCAACATTCTATGTTTCACGTTCCACCCAAGAATAATGAGTTTGAAGACGAGATCATCCCATGTAGCGACTTTCGTCTCGGCAACATCCCAACCTTGCTGTTAAGTTACCAGCATTTTGACCCCCCAACAGAGACTAGTACGGGACTCACGGACCTTAGTTTCCAAAACTCTGCAGAGTTTTTCCGTATATTCCATATCTTATAAAAATAGAAAGCCAAAATTCAAAAGCATATTTGAATTTAACAAAAAGAGATTCTTTTATTCACACTTAATAAAACCATTTATGCCAATTGTAACCCTCGACCTTTAGAAGGCTGGCAACATCGTTGGAGCCGTCAAGATGCCGCAAACATTTATCAGTCTCCGATAAATATTCTTACTATGGGGCCTTTCTTTAGAAGGCTGTACGATCGATTTATGAGCCGGCAAGATACACAAATCTTTTATCACCCCACCATTTATATTTATTATATTTTGCATTTTCATCATTATTTTTACACATTGAAAACGCTTTATGAAAAATACAAGTATAAATTTGAACTAAGTCTAAAGTTTTTTTCTTAATATACTACATAAAATTTTATTGATTTAAGTTTAATTTCCAAAAGTAGCACGTATATTAAGCAGGGTTAGAAATCATATGGAAAAAAAGCACAAATTACACAATGAGCTCTTAAGATTTCCAATAAACCTTGATTTATCATCCACACATACTTAACACTATCATATTTCGTTCTTTCGCAACAATTCGCAAGAACGCTTAGTCCTAAAAGTTAAGGAACAAGCAAGAGCTCAACACGCTCGAGTTGGGGAATCGAGTCAAAATGTACTCTTATTCTACCCAGCAAGAAGAGAAAAGGGAAAGTCCCAAAATATGTGACAAAACACATTATATATATTTTCGAAAAATGTTAAAATTTTTCATTTTTTTTGAAATATTTGGTGGTAAAAAAACGGTTACGTGAGAACCAAACGCTGCAGGCACAAATCAAATCGGCAGATCCCCCCCATACAAGAATGAAACATTGTCCTCAAAGTTTAACGAAGTGTTTTTTCTAACGTAAATCCTAAGCTAGTTTATGAATTATTCTTAAAGATATACGTTAGTCATAAGATTAGATATCGGGATTCCCAAATGAACCTGAGGAATGTGAAGCACTATGTGAACGAAGGAAATACAGCCCTAAAACATGGAAAATTACAGCACAAACAATAAAACACAAAACACAAAACTATGAAAAGGTAGAGGCAAGCCTCCTCACAACAACTAATGCTTATTCATTAACTAAGCTAGCATACTACTACGGTATAAACTATGATAAGCATGGGTGCCTCCCACGAAGCGCTTGTTTAGGTTCACTAAGCTTGACCCCAATTCCCTGAAATTAGTTTGTCCTTGGAGGTTATGGAGGTCCGGGATATCCATAGCAGGATGCTCACCTCTAAAGTAGTTCTTGAGACGATGACCATTTAATTTAGAAGTTTGGCCCGGAGTTTTGGTATAACCAACAGTGCCATACCGGAAAACCTGAACAATGGTAAACAATGGTCCTGACAGCTGGGACTTCAACTTGCCGATGAGAAAATTATCAGATCTTGAACTTAGAAGAGATGACTTGATCACCAGACGTTGAAAACGCGGTTTTTGATCTTAGCGTCATGAATCCTCTTAGTTTTCTCTATGTAGAATCAAAGAATATTAATAGGATTTTGATCAAGCAGTTCACTTAATCCATTGAGTATATACTTTTTGCGGTAATCAACCCGCGTTTTTGAGATCAAAAGTTTGCATGTTTAAAGGCCCAGTAAGCATGTGCTCTAACTCAATCGGCTAGATGACATTCCTTTTCCATATACAATCTTAGTACGAGTACACCATGGGTGTTTGAATCGCTGTAGGAAGGCCCAGAGAGCGTCATCCAGTTTGTCCGACCAAGAGGCACGATTTTCGCCTACTGTCCTTTCAAGAATTCTTTTTAAACCAATTTAAGACAACTAGCACGATATATACTTCAACCTGCCCATAGTCTGTGTGATATGCGTGGCGAGACATGTGAGACTCATATTAAGCATGACCTTTGCAAATAATCATTGCAAAAATGTGTTCCACATCACTATGATGTGCACGAGGCCCCAAATCTGGTCAAAGAGATATTTAAAAATTTTGCAAACTACACGGAGCGTCGTTGGTGGGGAGCGCTTTCACATCAACCCAATTTGACAGGTAAACAACACAATAAGGCCCACCAAGTATGATATTAGTTGCTCATAAGATTGGAAATGGTCCCATGAATGTGATGGCCCCAAACGTCAAAGATTTCACAAACTTGGATGGAATTTTGAGGCATTTCATCCCTTTGTGAAATTTTTCCTTGTCGTTGGCACGAGTCGCAATTTTTAACCAACTCGTGGGCATCTTTATATATTGAAGGCCAAAAGAATCCGGCATCAAAGACCTTCTGTCGGTGAGATTTGCACCGAGATGTTCCCCCGGTGGTCCATTTGTGGCAAGCTTTTAGAATGTCGAGAGCTTCTTGCCTGCAACTACACCGCCGGATCCATTTGATCCACACAGATTTTAAACAAGAGGGTCAGCCCAGAATTATGTATGACATCATTTGAAAAATTTGATTTTCTGTTTGGATGACATTTCCCTTGACGATGAAAATTCCCCATGGTAATTTGCGAAATCTGCAAACCATGGGGTACTATCAACACGAAAAGCAACCGATCCAAGAGTTTCGAGAGGAAATGTTTCCGTGATTTCCTTGTTCTTGAGTTTATCTTGATGAGGGTTCTCAAGTCTGGAAAGATGATCGGCGGCCAGATTTTCTGCTCCTTTTTTATCTCGGATGACAACATCGAATTCCTGGAGCAAGAATCCACCCCATCAGTCTTGGCTAAGCATCCTTTTTAAGCGAAGTTGATACTTTGATAAGTCAAAAAGGTCGGTATACTAGCTCCAAATGCTCTAGACAAAACAAGAAATACTGGAAATTACTCAAAATCGTATACAACGCAAGTAACTTTTACGTCGTTAGTGTAGTGTAGCTTGAGCTTCAGACCATGGAGTTTTACTAGCATATGTATTAGGTTGAAATCTTGATTATATTCGTTGCCACTAGGACTGCCTCCAATGCAAAATCACTATCAATCACACATGATTCGAAGGCAATGTCCCAAGTCGGGCGCAATTAAAATCGGAGCCTCAGTCAATTTTCTTTAAGTGTATAAAGATTCGATACACTCTTTTGTAGAAGAAAATGAGTCTCTTTTTTCAGCAGGTGAGTCATTTGGCGGGCAATTTTTGAGTGAAGTCTTGTTTGAAAACGTCTGTTAAAAACCGGCATTGCCAAGAAAACATCGGACACCTTCACAGTAATTTGGGTGAGGGAGCTGGCGATAACTCAACTTTAGCTCGTCAGACCTCAATTCCCGACTTGGAGATTTTGTGTCCAAAACAATGCCTTCTTTTACCATGAAACGAGGCTTTTCTCCCAGTTTAGGAAACCAAATTGGTGGTCTATTACACCGTTTTAACATTTGTCCAAATGGGAAAGTACATGTAGAGAAATAATCCCCGAAGACTGAAAAGTCAATCCATAAAACTTCCATCGTTATTACGATCATCTCGTAGGAAGAATTGCCATCCATAACTCGTTGGAAAAGTCCGGGTTCCATTGCAAAGCCAAAGGGCAGCGGCTATAGGCAAATTTCCGATAGCAGTAAAGAGTTGTCTTATTCTGAGTCCTTCGGTCTAAGGGAATCCTGAATAACCTGACCATCGAGGAAACAATAGAATTGGTTTCCCGCGAGTCTTTCGAGCATCTGATCCATAAAGGGAAGTGGAAAGTGGTCCTTTTGGGTAGCTTCATTCAACTTTCTATAGTCAATGCACACTCTCCACCCTGTGACCAATCGAGTCAGAATAAGATCATTTTCATCGTTTTTTACGACGGTCATGCCACCCTTTTTTGGTACACAATGCACCGGGCTTACCCATGGACTGTCAGAGATCGGATAAATCAATCCGGCGTCAAGAAGTTTTTCAACTTCTTTCTTGATGACGTCGTGGATTTTTGGATTTACCCGCCTTTGATGCTGAACCGTCGGTTCGTAGTCCTCTTCCATGAGAATTTTGTGGGTACAAAACTCTGGGTTGATACCCTTGATATCAGAAAGTTTCCAAGCGATGGCTCGCTTATGGGACTTAAGAACCTCGATTAGAGCTGCCTTTTCCTTATTCTTTAGATCTTTTGCAATTATGACGGGCAACTTGTCGTCACCCTCCAAAAATTCATATTCCAAATGAGGTGGCAAGTCCTTGAGTTCAACCTCAGGGGGCTCATTAACTGAAGAATTTTCATTGTTTGCTTCACAAATTTTCAGATCTTTTCGAGTGTCTGGAAAATAATTTCCTTGAAGAGGTGGTAGTGGTTCACTATTGAGAATTGCTTCGAGGAGAAGTATGTCCCCTTCAGGGTCATAATATGTTGGATCAACTTCCGGTGAAGTTGGATCATCCTCTAAAGCAAGAAAAGAGCCGGCTTCTTCAAAAAGGAGAAAGTCACTGTCCCCGAATGGAGTTAAAGTTGGAGAAGAAATTTACACACACACTCAAATGAACCATATTCCTCTCCCTCTCCCATATCCGGCCGCCGCCGTCTGATTCTGGCCACCACCACACCGCCGTCGCCGAAAAACTTTTCCTACGAGTTTTTCGGCCGAAACCAAAATTTCTCCTCATCGCCCGATCTACCCGATCCCCAATACCACTCGCCTCCATTCGCCGTTTATCCCCCTCCCCCCTACGTTTTTGGCCAACAACAGCCGCAATATGGGCGTGTTTGTTCTAGGGTGAAAACCACCACGAAGGTGGTGCTTGTTTCGATAAATAAACGACCACAAGGGTGCGTTTTGGTTAGGCATAAACACCACGAGGATGTTTGATTTCGGCAGCCACCCAAAGGGTGCGATCGGTGTGGGTTTTGCACCATACAAGGGTGCGTTTGATTCTGTCCCGAGGCACCTAGGGTGCATTCGGTTTGGTTTTGCACCGCAAGGGTGCGGTTGGTTTTGATCCCGACCCCACGAGGATGCGCTTGGTGTGGCAGTCACCGCCCTAGGGTGCATTTGGCTTAACAACCACCACCAAAGGGGCGTTTGGTTTTGTTCATGAATTGATTAGGGTGCGTTTGGCTTTCATTAGGGTGCGTTTGGCTGTTTACAACAGCTTAGGGTGTGTTTGGTACTAAAAACAGCACCAAGGGGTGCGTTTGGCATAAGAAAATCAATGTAAAGGGGGTGTTTGGTTGGGCAGTCACCGCACAAGGGTGCGTTTGGTTGGGCAGATTTGCACCAAGGGGAGCGTTTGGGTTAACATAAGCACCAAGGGGTGCGTTTAGGTTAGCAGTTTCAGCATAGGGATTGTTTGGTTTGGCAGAAAGTACCCAAAAGGGGTGTTTGGGTGTGCAGAAAACTATTAGGGTGCGTTTGGGTTTAGAGAAGACAACAAAGGGGTCCGTTTGGTTGGTTTAGCAGAAATAGATGCGTTTGGTTTAGCAAAACAACGAGGGTGCGTTTGGATTATAAGTCAACAATAAATATATCGTAAAATTTATAAATATTGAAACCGGATAAAATGGTGGTTTAAATGGTTAAAGAAATGTGATAATTGTTATATAGTTATTCTACACACACACACACACACACACACACACACACACACACACACACACACACACACACACACACACACACACACACACACACACACACACACACACACACACACACACACACACACACACACACACACATATATATATATATATATATATATATATATATATAACACGCAAGTAATCGCAACATGGATTGGTTGAAAAAGGAAAAAGGGCGTTGAGTTTGATAAAAATAGAAACGTTATATAAACGGAAAAGTCATGGCGAAATTTATATATAAATTTTTATATTAATGTTTTACCAAAACTTCTATTATTTTGAAAACACGAGAAAAGGATTAAGTTATATTTTAAAGATATATAAAACTATAACTATACAATAACCCGACAACGAACAAAAACTATACTTTTACAAATGAGGTAACGATTTTGGCCACTATCCGTCTACAAGACGAAAGATTTATTTATAAAATAGTATTTTATAAATTCTTGACTAAAAGGCAAAATCCTAACTTTTGTAAAAGCTTTACAAACATCGGTTGTTTAATTCATAACTTTAAGACGTGTGACTACTTTTATGCAAGGACTTTTTATTAATTAAATCGGTGTCGAAATATTTGGTTTAATTATTTACTCACACTTATTATATAATACTTGCAAAGCATTATATACGTCACATGAATCATCGGATTGTTTGTATTTGTTATATAACTCACGGTACGAGTTATATAAGGGTTTATTTTTTATATGTAATGTATAAAGAATATATTACATACTTTGCGTTATCTTTTGATTTATTTATTTAACCAACCACCAAACTATTACAACTTGGAAATCTAAATCTTGATCAACGTGTCGCGTTGATGTAACCATTCATCGGGAAATCCAAATACATTATCCCAGGCTAGTGGGTCTTAGCCGTTAAGATAAACCGTAACTTCTTGGTCGAGCCATTCTGGTTTCCGTTTGTGTCATGCTATATATGTGCATCTCTTCCAGATCGTTCTTCATCATCAATGTGAGTTTATAGCCCCATGTTTTACTGGTTTTACATACATTTTTGGGGTGAGAACATGCTTGTTTACAAATGCATTTACATGATTGATTACAAATTGGTTTACATACTTATTTATATATATATATATATATATCTCGCGATGAGATTCAATACTTGGTTATACTTATGGACGTGTTTTGAGGTGAAAAACATATGCATGGGTTTTTACAATTGGATGCAAGTGGACATTTTTACATTATGATTACGTTTTTGCCTAGGTAACAATACCCAATGAGCCCATTATCATGAACTGTAAATCACTTGGAGGGTGAGCGCGAATGTTATAAATAAATCTATTTGGGGGTGACGCCCTCGTCGGGTGACTAGCTATCACCGGGAACGAACATATACCATGTCGAATTCGGGATCTTCCGGGTAGAACATCAATACGGGAAATGTGGGCAATTTTATATTGCTATTTATTTATGTCGAGCTTCAATATCATGAGCCTAGGAAAACGTAATGACATTTTGTGATGTTTTCATTTGATGCATTATCACGGAGGAAATCTTGCGGTCCTACACTTATACATTTTTACCATACATACTTGGAACATTGATTGATATTTAATTAAACTATAATATATATAATTTATATTAAAATATAAAATATATAAGTATAATCTAAAAAACAACACAAATCAATAAAACCAGGAAGCAGTATAGAATGTTCCCGGGTCGTTTATCCCCAACGAGGCTGTGCTGGAAAATCGATACAGTCGGAAGATTGGAGTTTGAATGAGAGAAATGATTGGAGAGTGTGGAAAGCTAAGTTAAACAATAACAAACAAAAACGATTAAGAAAAACCTAAAAATTATGAAATTAAGCTGAAAAACGAGAGCACGAATCCCGAACTAAGGGTCAAAAACCTAAAATCTTCAAAATTAACCCTACAAAGAAATTTTTGCTTCTAAACTACTCTAGGGGACTAATAACGAAGAATGAAAAAGACTAGACTGAAAACGGAGGTCGTTTGACCCAAAAACGAGTCAAGACAAAAACCGTACCCGAGCCCCGTTCTTTAAAAATCAAAAAGTTGCAAAATTAACCCTACGAAAGGTTTTATATTTTTCCTACGAAATATATGACTAAAGAAAATTTTCTAAAAAAGAAAAATATTTTTTTGATAATTTTTGTATTTTTTATGAATTTTTAAAACTTTTAACTAAATTAAATTATAAAAAATACTAAACTATTTCTAAAAATTCTGAAAAATTTACCTAAAATACTAGACACTAATACTAACCTACGAAAAATAAGAACCCAAAATTTGGCTTATAAATAAGCCCGAAAATAAGCTGGAAACAGCTTATAGCTTTAAGGTGAAAAAATACCTTAAATACAAAGCCACTTGGGACTCTAACGTAGAAGTCCCAAGGGCGCAGCGGTAACACTTGTTATCAAAAGGAGAGGTGTATCGAGGGTAGAGGCCCGGGTTCGAGTCTTGCTCACCCGGGTCACCCCTTGTCTCCTCTCTTTTTTTTTACAAAAACTTTTTCAAACAAACTTGTTAAGCTCCTTGAGCTTAACAATTTTCACAACTACAACTTTTTAAGAAAGCTTATAAATAAGCTGAAAAAGAGCTTTTTTGTTGACAGAAGCTTAAATAAGCTTAAAGGCTTAAAATGGCTAAGTCTCTTTGACTTTTTGGACACTTAAGCTAGAACTTGAACTAATAAGCTAAAAGAATTATCTAATTTATCCTAAATAAGCACCTATGAGCTAAAATGTGGCAACTGAATAAGCTGAAAAAGCTAAACTAGACAGAAAAGCTTAACTAAGCTTAAAAGCAAAAATGTGGCTTATCTTTTTAACTGTTGGCACACATAAGCAAAGAAAATGGGAAAATAAGCACACACAGCTTATCACACCAACAATAAGAACTTCTAAGAACAAGAATAAGCAAATGAGATAAGCTCAATAAGCCAGGAATTGGCTTAATACCCTCAGCAGTACTTAACTTGGGAGTTAGTACTGCTAGGGTAAGTTGAGGCTTTTTCTTACACTCAATAAGCAAG